>CAAKMY010079342.1:0-24445 GCA_901111285.1 Corrigiola litoralis | reverse complement strand
AAATAAAGAAACGGAGGAAGTATTAACTAAACATTTGTGCTGAGTAATGAGTATTAACTTCAAACCTCTTTTGTAACTTGGGGTTATTTTTGTAGAAGTGAAAAATTGGTTCCTTTACGGAAGATTTATTCTCCAGAATTCTCTCCCTATATTAAGAGCCTTTCAAACATGATCATTTACTGGAACTGCATAGGTAAACAAAAAAAGAACATTGATATGATATCTATGTTGACCTGAGATAGGACATAAAAGGTTATGGGCATATAATGCATATTTAATTAAAAATTAGAATGTTCTGTAAAAGTGTGTTTTATTTCTACGGCAGTGTTCTGTCTTGATCTTAATGCTCTCCAGTCTCCATATGCCGCCACTAAATGATAACAGTTGGGCATAAAGGCAGTTGAGCAGTTCTAGAAAAAAAAGTTTTGTGATCCGACTTTGTTCAAATCTATCTACTGATCTGATGGAGATATTAGGTCGTTTCGATGAACTTCCCTTTGTCGACCTCAATGAGACAATGAAATCTCTGTCTTTTTAATAGTAAGTGACTATAAAAATGGGCTTGGAGTTCTATAAAATAAACCATGAGCAAGTTTCATTAATGCACTTGTGAAAATTGCCCTTTAATGGCAAACTTTAGTACAACAACAAACAAGCCTTGATTCCAAAATTAGTAGAGTCGGCTAACATGAACCAATATATGGATAGTCGTAAAACATGAGAGAGAGGGAGGAAGAATTAATACTAAACTAATGAACTCACACTCACTCAAAATCACCAACTTGGATTATTGTCCTCCATTATGTCGTATCCAACGTCATACTCGCTTCTATGTCAAGAAACCATATCATTCTCAATCACCTTTATCAGTGTTATTTTCGGTCCACCTTACCTCTCTTAACTTGCACAACCATACGCCACTCTATTCATCTCACGGGTGCATCAAGCGACGTTTTTACATGTCTAAATTCCTAACACTGTTCTCTTGGATCTTAGGTTTGAATCTCACTCTCACCTTAATTATCTCATTCCTTGTTCGGTTGCAACTAGTATGCCTCATCATCAATCGTAACGCAAGCGTCTCTGACACATATTTTTTAATCTGGACTTCTTGGCAGCCAACATTCTCTACTATATAACGGATTAACGACGCCTAGAACATCCTTTTTAACGTAAGGGATATTCACATAGAAAATTTTGTGGCACTTGAAAACCAAGTTGTTTTAATTCTATGGGCCACACATCCCCATCGAATTCTGTGTCGAGAAACCTCCTTTATGTGCTTTGATTCTAATTTTCTCTCTCTATTAGAAAAAAAATAAAATCATGTGATTGAAAGTTGGATGTGTGCGTGGGGTGGGGTTCATGGTGGCCATAAGGTGGAGTTTGCAGTGGGAGCGGTAATGTTTTAAAAGGCTTGAGGTGCACTGAGACGATAGGGTCTTTGGAGCTTCAAGGTGAAGCGTAAGACGATGGCGCTCGTCTTATTGAAGTGAGGCTCAAATATTGGAATTTAAAAGTTCAAAATTAAAACAAAGAATTTCTATGCCAAAAAATACTAGGATTAACATATTCTTATCCTATAACTATAATCATCGTTAAAAACTTCTCATGCATACTAGAAGACTACTTATTTTAGTATGAATTTAACTTTCCAAAAGACCAAAAAGATACATTTTCATTAAATGTAGTCTGCCACATTCCCTTCAATGTATTTTTCATCGTCTTTTTCATTTTTCCACTTCGGCATGCTTCAAAAGAAAAGAATAGAGGAGAAGGAGAAGAGAAGGGGTAGAAGAGAGGAGAAGAAAAGAAAAGAAAATTGGCTTGATTGAATGGTCTGTTGGATTCTTCTCCAAGTTTTATTTTTTATTATTGTTGTACATATCTAGGGTTTAGGTGTATATATATACACCATATGCACACATGTGCATAAATAAAAACCGGAAAAACAGTCCATTAACAATAAATTTTAATGATGCGCACAAGGCACTCATACGCCTCATTGAAGGGGCATCGCCTTTAACATAAAAAGCGATGAAGCCCCATCGCCTCAGCGCGCCTTTTAAAACACTGGGGAGTGGTGTGATCTAATTCAATTTGCGATTTGTTGGTTCTATTTTCTGGGTTGATGGGTGTAGATATTTTCTGGGTGATGAGTGAAAAATGAAGGGTGGGTGAAGAACATTTTTTGGGTTAGTTCACACATCATTTGTTGGGTTTAGTATATGATGCTTGTTACTTTTGTTGTTTCATGGTTTTTTGTCTTTTTTTGGGAGCTGGTTTGTGTTTGTTTTATCAATGTGGGTTGATGGATTTAAATTACAAGCTTTGTTTTGGGCATACTCAGTAGCGTTTTCACTTCTTAAAAAAAAGTATGGTCTTCACCGGTCCGATCTGGGTCTTACCTTGAGTGTTGCTGTCTTCGGTTCTCAAATTTAAAAGTTCTACCTTGAGTGTTCCGAGAATTGACCTTCAATGACATACTTCTATAGACTTTCAGTTTCACTTGGACTTCTATAGGCCATTACTTTTTGCATCTCCTATCTTTAGGTAGGTAAGGACCCTTGGAAGGAGGGGGAAATGGGGTGAAATCTTTTTTCCCAAGAACCCCTTGGTGGGGTTAGAAGTTGAAACCTTTAGTTCACTAAGCACCTACCAAGCACAACCTTACCACTAGGCCAAAACCTTGGTTGGTACATTTTAGTTTTTATATCTTGCATATCCAGAAATTTGTTTTTTTTTTTTTTTTTTTTTTTATGTGTACTCTATTGTCATATTGTGTCTGCCTGCTGATCTTTTTGTATTCTTTTTTGGTAGGTTGATATCTATTGCAAGCGTTGTGGACGGCTAGGCGTATATGGCTTTAAATATGTAAGCTTCTTCAGTAAGGTGTGTACTCTACAAGTAGCGGAGGTTGAGTTTGTTGATGCAGTAATAGAGACATGCGGAGACTATGTTTACGTACCAAACGCACCATGGGAGGAGTAATCAGAAGTAATTTTTAAAGAGAGTCTTCAGTAAATGGAGGAATAGTTTGAGCTGCTTGTTCTAAATCATGTCTGAGTGTAAGATGGACAGGTTAGCTGATGTCGAGTCTGAGACTCTGAGGTGCCTTTTGTGTTAGATAGTCAGGTCAGATAACGTGAAGAGTGGAAACATAGCTCGATCCATGGGCTTTGTTTTTAGTAATTTGGTACTTTTGTATGCAAGACCATAATTTTATATTTTCCACTGAGTCATATTAGCAATGCTTCTTTGGCATAGAGGAGTGTAAAAAATCAAAGGGAGTATTGTAAAAGACAAGCCTAGCATGGCCTACCGTTTTCTTCGGTAGTCAAGGTCTACCTTTCAATTTTATGGGGCTCCTTGATCAAGGAAATTTACGCATCAGATTAGTGCACAGCGTAAGAAAGTATGAAACCTTACATTCATCCTCTCGTTTTGACTTCATCTTGGCAAAATTAACTCTAATATATAATGCCAGCTCGTTAGTGGTTATGTTAAAAGTAGTATAAAAGCTTTTTTTCTTCCCTTACTTTTCGGTTCTAAAGAGGGGCATCATCTAATCCCCCAACAAATGACAATTAACTGCATATAGTAGCACCCATTTTTCCTCAAATTTGAACATCTTGCGCGTCCCATATGAGTGAATACTTCACACTTTTTCCGTCCTTGGAGCATCCTAAACTCATTTCATCATCGGCTAGTGTCTTACCGCCACATTTGCTACTTCGGACATTTTGAATTCCGCAAGCTGCAGTCGTTCCAAATTAATTGTTCGAGCATTTAGGCACTGGAGTAGAGTATTTCATTTGTGACCGATAGTACCCCAAAGTCTACTCATTCTAAAGTTAAAAATCCATCTCAGGAACCTTTTTATATACGGAAAAAACTCCTGCGATTTCTGTTTAACTTATCAGGGCGGTCATGAAAATCACGAAATACTTACCTGAAATCTGATCTTCCGATGCTTTTGACGCCAGGAGTAAGTTGGCTATTTAATCTGGCCAGCGTTATTGCCACGGGACTTTTGAACTGTTCCACGGGATTAATCATGACGTGGACTAAGTTACCCTTATTTCACCCGCCCCAGCAAAACTAAAACACAGGACGTCAGGACCGACTCAAACCAAAGCACAAGCATCAGTTACCACCATAGATTGATAGATAGACATTACTCTAGCACAACACCTCTGCATATGACCAAGACTATGCTCTAAAAGCTAAGTCAAGTATCCATGTATCACAGAATTACAGGTTCACAACCCCTTATTTTCCCTCCAATACACTAAAAGCACCAATTGCCAGCATACCATTGTTGCATCAATATGAGAAAATGAAAACACTAAAGCTTTGATACAATATCATTCCCGTAGTCAAATCTCCCATTGAGTATACTAAGATTCAGATATAATAATTGATTATGTGATCGAGATGGAGCCGGCGGAGCCAACACAGACTGTCACACCGCCACCCACGGCTTATCTTGTGGCATGAAGGATAATGTTTGGTGATGGCCACCATGCATTTTTTTTTTTTTTTTTTTGATAAGATGGCCACCATGCATCTAATTGCTAGTTATTGCTTCATAAGATTCTGGGCGGATGTCAAGAAAAAGATCCATGGTTACTTATGTTTCGCGTTCTGGAGTGAAAGAATCAGCTTTACTACTATGGAAGTGATGAAGAAAGCCTAAAGTAGAAATCATCCTTCTGTACATTAGATACATTGTTTTACTTATATTAATATGGAGCAAGCAACTCCAATGATCGTAAAAGCTCCGATAGTGTAATTCGAGAGTAACTGTGGCCTTGGCAGGTTTGGAATGCAGCAGCAGCATATTCATCCTTCTTGACTCCAGCTTGCATATTGCAGATAAAGTTCCTGCATATTTAAAGGCATAAGCACGTGATTGTCCGCAATGCTCATTCATTTGCAAAAAGGAAAAATTATGAGTCAAGCTTTGCAAATCCATACTAGATGTCAGAGTCACAATTACATGTACCAATGCTTCTCTCACGTATAAGAGTGTGAGGATCATATGAAGAGTGTCAGATTCCCTATTTTCAGTTGCCAAAGCATCTCTACATTTCTCAGCCGTCTCTTGTTCATGAAAATTTACCCATTAAAAGAGTGCACACAAAAACAACTGAACCTTACACTAGGAATTTTACTCATGTCTCTCTTCTAAACATGTCGATGTGAGACACATAGCCGGATATGAGAAATACCTGTGAGACAGACACATAGCCGAGGAAATGTTGGGTTCGATAAGGTATTTGGGGAAGTGGTTGCGCAAGTATGAGAGGTTTTTGGAGGCAGGGCGGTGTGCTAAGGCAGCGACAACGTTGGGGTTGAAGATGTGCCATTGGGTGCCGAGGGTTGAAGATGTTGTCAAGTGTCTTGGGTTGGTTGTGGATGAGCATTTTTCGTCGTTGGCTTTGCATTCCGAGTTCCATGAGGAGTTGATAGCATTAAAGGAATAGTCGGTTCATTGGTTTCGGAAGGGAGACTGTCTTGCTCTGTCGCGAATTTGGTCGAGATTCTGAAACCAGAAGTCGGAAGTGCGTAAAGTTGGCGGGTCTGTCTCTATCTCTCTTAATTCGTTCCTAGGTGCTTTGTTAGAAGAGTGTCATTGTTACTTCCGGAGCTCCTTAGGCGCACGAGTCAAATATAAGTTCAGTACTATGCTACACTACTACTGTATGGTGGTTTTTTTGTGCTATTTTATGTATAATAATAAATCAAATGTGAATGATAAATTCTAAATTATCAAACTCAATTCTCGATTAATGTGGTATTTGATTAGCATATTTATGTGAGAATTAGATTTACTATATGATGGATTTTGAGCCTTGCATTCTGATAAGTTTTTCTTGTTTTAACCATTCTATACCTTGTATCTTACAAGAGGTACTTCCACCATCAAAAATCAAACACTGATTTGGATATCCACGCCAGAAGGTACCACTGCTGACTTCCAGCACCTTAACAATTGAAGCTTAGTGCTTATGTCGACACATGCTAGAAATGTGTTCCTCATTATCTAGGCAGATAAGAAAAAAAAAAAATTATTCGGAGATGATAGCACATTACATTGTTCAACCACAACTCTTAAGGTTTTCTACCTATCCTTTTTGTGCATCACTTAAGGACCTTTACTCTTACAAGATACTCAGCCTATGTTCAGTTGTATCCGGTCAAAAAAAATCTCCTCTGGATCAGTCAATTGTGTCGGATGTATTCCTCCTTGGACAGCTATATCAAGACGGAATTACTCAAGCAAAGAGGGGCATGTATCATAGCATCTTCCATCTGAAACCTTTTGTCCACGCTTCATTCTACACTTTGGAATGACACTGGCAAGCTCTCTTACACGTTCGAGTACAGGCCTTGGCAACGACAGAGTGCCACTTCTCAGATGCTCATCCTAAACAGGAATTTCACAAGATACAGAAAGTTATCTGAGTTAGCATTTGTCAGGACAAAATAAGGTTGTCTCATTTGCCAAATTACTCACGTTCTTTATTGATAATATCTCTAAAATCATGTCAATAATAACCCCTGGAAATCAATGTATCATTCACACACCTTATCCTTTTTCTCCACGTGCTCAAATTAACTATCCCTGCTAACTAAGACTGTGTAAATTAAATTCCTCCTAATTGCGAAGGATTGTAACAAATAGAAGAAGCATAAGAGAGGAAGTCTACAATCGAAACTGCTGACCAAAACATAAGAAACAATTACGTAGAGATGCCCCTAAAAAAAGAGTGGAATATCACATTGAAGAACTGTCACTTCTCAGCAATACTAGCCAGATATAAAGTATGCAAGAGAAGGAAGGTAGGTATTTTTTGCAAATAGATGTCTGGTTTCAGTTTGAAGCAACACACTATGAATCGTCTACTCTTCTTGAGAGTTGAACGTTTACATCTTAACATTACCACTCCATCCTTCCTATCAATACTCTTTTTGGAAGTGACTTTTAAATTGGGACAGAAGGAGCATTATATTATAAGATTCTAAATGACAAAACTGGTGACTACAGGTTCAGTAAAAGGGCTGGATGAGAACTGTCAGTCGCATTCAACTGAAAACAACTCAAATTGGAGTGCCTAAAGTAACAAGTTATCTTATTAGTGTATTTTGCAACAACCACTCGCCAACATTATTTTCTATGTATTACCGAAGGTGTCTTAGGGATAACTAGAGTCAAATCAAATTTCTTATAGACCAGGGAAGGAAAACTCTGGATGGGTAGAAAAAGACGAATTTTGGTTTTTGACCCAAATAACTGTCCCAAAGAAGCATGATTTTAAGAAAAGGCTCTGAAAAGAACAAGTAGAATGTCAAAGTAAAGAGTTCGATATTAACAGTTTATCACGATGAATATCAAAACTCATCTTTTATATGTTTAATAAGGCACAACAATAAATGAAATTTTGAAAAATTTAAGAGATCGAAACAGTAACATGAAGTACACAAATTTGGCATTAATACAGGCAAATAGCACATACCCAGTGTAAACACTTGATTCTCTCCTGTGTGTGTAAAACAGTAATCTGAAGCAAGCTAATCTAGAACCGTAGTTGGATAATAATTTAGACAGAATTGTGTTTAAGCAACAGTCAACATAGGAGTCTTCTTGTGATTCAATAATGAAAAACTACTAATGTCGATTATTCTGTTTCAGGAATAAGACACAAAGGTAATGAAGTGATGAAATAAGCAAGTAGTCTCAAGTCACAGGCATCTTAATATTGATTAGCCTGAAAATGGATGACGGAGAATATGCAGAGACTCAGCACAATGTGCAAGTGTAGCAAAAAATTTGCAACAGCAGAAAATGAGGCATAATATATAATTGCTTCCAACATCCTAGATAATAACATTTCACATGTAGGATAAAATAAATTAAGGAGGTGGCAAGAAAACCCAAACCTTTCTTTTCCTCTTTAATTTGTTGCTGTTAGTATTTACAAGGTTTCGCCACTTATCCTGCACAGATAATTAACAGCCAATAACATTCAGGCCAAAGGACCAGGAGTCAGGACTATACAGACAACACACTCAAGACAGAAGCACAACAAAATAGCTTGATAAGCATTATAAATTACTCTGATGTCAGTTGGGGTACGGCATGAAGATGAGAAGAAGGCCCTCTGGATAGCAGTCCATTCGCCTTGACCGAAATGAGCAATACCGTCAACCAATTTTACAATTTCATCCAATTTCCAATACTTGCTTTTCTTCCTCCGCTCAAACTTTGGCTTATATTCCTCATCTGAGTCAAGTTCCTACAGAAAACTTCGTTACTTTCACTTTTACCACAAGCCGTTTGCACAAAATTACAATCAGCTTCCATAAAGTATCAACTCAGTAATTTTTGTCAAGGAGCTGACATCTTTCAATGAACGGCTTGACTTTATATATGAAAATTGTTGAAGTGAAAAAAATATTTCTACGCAGCTATAGTAAACAACCGCACAGAAATTTGAGACACATGCTCGTACGGAATCCTTGTAACATACAAATACAATAAAACTCAATTTGGAAAGAAATTTTCCTCTCCTGGAGGACTTGTTCTGATCAGTGAATCTGGATTTGTTGCCAGATGCTTTAGATATTATATGTTGATGCGAGAATGATATTATATCCAGTATTCACTTGAACAATTATATTGAAGGAGCAATAAGTGTTAGATGAGTTTTGTTTTCAAATAATGTCATAAAAGTTCTATTGCATTCAGAAGTACAAAGTAAAACAGGAAAAGAAAAAAAAAAAGACAGCTCGAAGCTGATGACATTACCAAGTTTCCCCCACGCTTGGATGCTTTTCTTTCGGAGCGTTTCCTGTTATTCTTCTTCTGAGACCTCACACCAAGATCTTTCATGGAGCTGGGAGGATATTTCCTTGGCCTACCGCGTCTTGGCTTCAACCATAGTGAATTCTCAGTATATTTCTGTGGAGGTTTACACAATCTCCTATGTCTACCTCCCATTGATTTGGATTCAGAACAGCTGTTGTTTGACAAGTCATCCATCGAATAGTTTTCTGCTTTTATGCATTGAATTACAGGGATAACTTCATCATGCTGAAAGTATTTTTCCTCATTTGTCTCGTGAACATCTTGTGTATTGGAGACAAATGAACACTTCACACTCAATCTGTCCTCAAAACATTCCAAACGCATATTATCCTCCACTGGTGTCTTAACCCCACATTTGCTCTTAAAAACATCATGCAGTGTCGAAGTGCTCTTCGTGAATTGATTGTTCAAGCTTTTAGGGACTTGAGTAGATGAAACAGAAAACCCAATTGCTTCATTGCTAAATCCTGGAGAATTCATGATATCTGATCTGGAGTTCCCAAAAGTCAACTCATCGCAGAATTTAAAATCCAGCTCGGGGACCTTCTTAGTAAAATCAACATCTGAATGTTGAAAGTTAAGAAAAAAACTTCTTGAGTGATCTCTCTTTACCTTATCAGGAGGTTTAATGGAAATCACTAAGAACATACCTAAAATTTGATCTTCAGATGCATTTGGGAAACAAATTGCTAATGGTAAGCTTGTTATTTCATCTTCACACAACAGTCCATCGAATACCTAGGTGCGCACTTTCATTAGAAAATAAAACATAATGCACGCAAAAAAAAAAATCATCTGATGGAAAATAGTATAGCCTCAAGCAGCACCTTAAAAAGAAAGGGCAACTAAACATATATTTACTACAACAAAAGCTGTGATCCTCTATACAAGCACACATACATTATCAAAACATTAAGGCACCCATAAAAGCTAGATAATACATTCTTAGGACTTGCAACGAGAAACAGCTTAATTAACATGGAAAACCAAATATCAAGAAGCACCCTTCCAACCGGAAATCCCTAGAATGAAAATTTATTAAACAACAAAAAGGAAGTGAAACATGCAAGAAAGCGGGAGAGAGACACTGAGGAGAATAAGGGACAACAAGCAGCAAGTTAACGAAATATGTACCAATTTGATATTAGAAAAGACAAGGACTTCAGATTTTAATGATTTTTCTAGAGAAAAAATAAAATAAAAGGTAACACTGGAGAATCGATTTCAAACACTAATGATTTGACAAAACATGCCAATAAACAGTGATGGGGAAAAAGAGAGACAGACTCCGTATTCGGCCTTTTCTTCTCCTGTCATATTGGAACTCAGCCCATCTGCAGGAAAAGGAAAATGTACAGCTTCTGAATCAGTGTGTGTATTTAGCAGCATATGGATTTTAGTGGCAACACAAAAACTAGGAAAGCAAAAGATAGTAACAAGAAGAAGCTGAGAAACAATTTTGGCACCCTAAATAGTGTATACTATTAGCAGAGTAATCCAAGAGGATTATTCTTGAGAAAACATGTACTAGATTCGAGAACTAACAGAAAACTACAAACATAAGCAAGGTCCAAGAGGCTCTAAAGGACTTTAAATGCTGCTCTCAGAGCAGCAGGGTAAGAATATTGGAGTGCTTCAACCAACATATTAATAACAGTGTAAATAAAAAAAGGAAATCCTGGAGAATGAGCAGGAACTTCTGAAACTGAAATTCAAAATCAACCCCCCCCCCCCCCCGGCCCAAAGCTAACAAACATATGATTTAATTATCTATATAATGGGCACTAGACCTTTGGAATTCTAATGTTAATCAGCCACAATAATATGATAGGCAAGGAAACAGAGAACTCTAGCAGCACTAATAGAGTAGTAGCTGCAGGCTTGCAGTAAAATAAAGCCTCCTTCCATTGGCCGACATCATTTGTTTCAATTTCCTCCATCCAAGATATTCTAGCGTAAAATCTCCAAGAAATGGCAAAAATATTAACATTGAGAGACCACATTCTAATCATCCTTTGATATTGTACAGTAGTCCGGAAGTACGAAAATTAGAACAATAATAAGCCACATTTGTATTACCATATTTGGGAATCAGCTCATAGTGGAACACCGAAGAAATGTCATCGATTTTGAATGCCGTCTCAAAATTTGCATCCAAGTATAGTGCAGAAGCTTGATCATTCTTAGATTCAGCCCACATATTCCTGGCTGCAATTCCTCCATATTCAATGTCAGAAATCCAAGGTTCTTCCGTAACCTACAGGAAATGCAAACTTTGTAACTTATCAAACGGTCATGTATGAGGAAGTACAGTGACAAAAATATTGCTTAATGTGTTGCTGAAAATAGCATAGAACATTTGCAGCTAAAAGAAGAACATAAAATTTCAATTTGGAGGAAAATGGTCACAACACATTAGACTACGTAAGGAGGTCAAAGTCTCAAACACCACAAAGCGGTCTGACATCTTTCTGACAGGCATGATGATGTACACATGCTCTATATACCATACGATGATACAAATGATGTTAGTAATCATTTAGTTGTGCATAAAGAAACTTGCGAATTTGCGATACATCATAACACATCCATCCTTCTATTATTTTCTTTGTAGCACTTTTATATTCTTGATCAATTTTGTTAATCCGACTTAGTACAGAACATTTCAGAAAGTGACTACTGGGCAAAGAACAATACCCGATTTGAGATCCAACTGTTTATCTAGATATGGAGTCTTTCTGCCTTTCAAACCCTCACAGTGGGGCAGTAGACTTATCAATAGTGTTAATCAGACTTAGTACAGGCATGTCTGATATTACAAAAGCATTATAGATAAAAGACTAGAAGACACTATTACACGATGCCAGCAGTAAGCTCCTATGAAAACCACTCCTAATAAGCAGCAATATAGCAGTAACCAGATATCAAAAAAGTCGTAACACCCTAAGAAAACATAATCGATGCACATTACAAGGTCAACGGATCGACGGATCACACTCATTTTTTTATGCTATAAAAATGTACGAGGAAATGTAGTTAACGACAGAAAACTTTCTAACAGACATAACCATTTCCTATAGCTGATCAAAATCTGTTTCTATGCTTTTTAGGCCCGAATGTAAGAGAACGTCATGCCTCTATGCGATTGTACTATCTGATCAACCTATTAGTCACCGGAATTTCTCTTATACAAGAACAAGAGAACTCGAAAACAAACAACATCAAGTTCAGACATGGCTAAAGAAAATTAGAATCAATTACCAGATTCACAGACAAAAGGGACTAGTTCCTATACTGTCAATATGATTTAACTAGTATGGTCTCTCATAAGGTCATCCCTCTCCCTACAACAAGCCAATGTATGCAATCTTCCCCATTATAAAAGGTCATTGCATCAAACTAATCACTGACGCATCAACTCCAGTCAGAAGGCAACACAAACCATGACGAACACGGTGTCCATCACAGAGAATTCTAGACAGTTTAATGCTATGCCAGAGCGACTCTAATTTTACAAGTGCAACTGGGCGCCTAATAACGTCAAATAAAGCCAAAAAACTGTGATAAAAGTTCTCTGAAATCGGCTCCAACATACATTGCATTATAAATTTAGTCCATTGTAAACCAAATCCGAAAAACTCAAAAACAGCACAGTTCACTAAATGCTTAGTCAGAGCAACTCTGGTTTTAGAAGTACTTTCATCGCCATTTTTACACACTATTAAGGTCACGGACATCTGAAAAAACTTCCAAATTACGCCAAAAAAATTAACAAAGAAAATATGCCGACAATAGCTACAACACACATTGCTTGATAACTTAATTAGTGAAACAATTTATGTACTCCATCCGCAATCCAAATTCACAACCGCAAAACTGTACAATTCACATGATTTCCTTAATAACAAGAACAAACTTAACGAGGACAATCATTCTACGACGAATGTTCAACCTCTAGAAGTTAATACCTCTCTTAAAAATATTGTTTTTATGGTCCCGTCCTAAACTAAACTTACTAATTTAAACCTCCATGAATAAAAAAACTCTACAACATAATATCTTTTTCCTCTGTCCAAAAGACATTAATTTATAGAGGTTTTACTGTAACTCTTTGCTACAACACCGAAGCAACCAGAACAAATGTACAAACATATTGTAAACCAGAAAGTCTTGTATGAGACCGTCTAATATTAACTTAATTATGTCACTTTTGATCTTAAACTGGTCACTTTTGAGCTTAAACTGGTCACTTTTGTTACATTATTAATGAAAAGTGACTATTTTGACTCGACTTCTAGTTGTAAGCTAAAATGAGACCGTCTGTTCTAATATTTCTTGAACATCCACATGCAAAAAGTCTGTCCGACCGTACACAAATATTTTGTATTTTCTACTACATGTTACTCCATTCCTAAGAATATTAACACTCGAGAAAAGAACTAGCTAGCTCAAGTGTTTAGAGCTCTGTTGGGGGTTCGATTCTTATCAGCAACTTTGTGCGCACATTTCAGACCAAAAAACAATATTAATACTTAACATAAAACTTTATAACAAAACATCAACTAACATTCTACTAAATAAACAAAGTAAAGACTTCTAAGACAAAAAAAAATGCGCATGCATGACAATGAAATGCCCGAAATAGCGAAATTTAGCGACAGCACGACAGTAGCTTCCCACACAAGCTTTTAACCTTAAAAAATCACACACCAAAAAACAACTAAACAACTCGTACAAGGAAAAAGGAATATTAAAAGTAAAGAAATGCAGCAAAAAAACACAAATGTAGAAACAAAAGTTAAAAAGATATTATCTTTAGAAGCTCGGTAAAAAAAAATATTAAGGTGTAAAAAATATACCGAGTTCATTTTAGGAGTGTAGTAAGAAAAAAAAGGAAAATATGGTAAGTGTGTTTATTTATATAAATGGAAGTGTAAGAGTGACTTAGGAAATGACGGGGGTGAAAAGTGGAGTGAGAAATGTTTGTTGGATGAAAAGTAGAAAGAGTGAAGGAGTGCGTGGGAGGGAGGGAGAGGAAAAAGGACTGTCCTGCTTCTCCGCAGGTCTTATGTTGTCAGCTTCTAGTAGCCTAGGACTAGGATTAGCTGTGTGTCTTTTGTTCGTTTTTGTCTTATTTGTCACCTACGACTACTCTACGACAAGGTACATGAATATGAACTCGATTTAGGCCATATGACAATATGGGGAAATGATTTTTACACTCCTCATGTTGATTTTTACATTCCCCATGTAAAAGGGATAAAATATTGTACAAAAATATATGCTCCCACATGAAAGATGTTAGTAGGAGTGTAAAAATCACTTCTCGACAATATGACATGCCCTCAATAGAGGTGTAGGTTTGCTACTAACGTGGCAAACCTGCTTCGCGTAAATTATTAATGTACTTGCTCTAACGAGTTTAAACAAACGTTAATTTTTCACTAAAATAAATGGTGATTTTTTTTCTTGTGTTTCCGTGTTTTATGAGGTGGCAGCGGGATTTATTATCTGCAACTTGAAATCAAATTCAAACTTTTTCAATGGGCGCTTTAGTTAGCTATGAACAAGGAGTGCAGAATGGCGAGAAGAGAGGAAGTATAGGTTTTAAGACAACTTGGTGGTAAAGGAAGTGATCGAGCGAGTATCGAGAGAAAAATCTTGCGATAGAATATGGGACATTATCATCGACATCACAAATTTTCCGGTGCAACCGTAACACCGCATCAACATGAATATGTGGTGTTACCCTCCAATAAATTGGTGACATGTGGCAGAAAAAATAAAAGAAAATAGTGACATCATCGCAGTGTTTTTCCTCCCACTCCCTAAACCCAGTAACCAACCAGTCCCACCATTTGAACACCCAGCTTCTTCCTCCCGAGCAAAAACAATCGTCCAACCACCACTCAAACCACCCAGTCCCGACCTTAGACACCCACTCTCTCACCCCCCTCCCTCGACCATTATATCCGCCCAAGGTTAATTACTAGAGTGTTTCCTCCTGCCTAGCAACCATAGCTAGAGATGACATCACCATAAGTGAAGGCCTCTAAAAGATTCCAAGCCATGGCCATCGTACCATCCAGTCCCCGCCTCAAAAATATGGGGTGGGTTGGGTTATAGTATTGGAGGAGAGACGAATGTGATTTGGTTAGTTTACTGTGTATATTTGGTGGGGTGTTATGGTAATGGTGACGGCTTGGGCAAGGAGAGTGAAATGGTGAGGAACCAGTGGTAGTGTTTGAGGCAGGGTAGCATAGCGGAGCGGTTGAGGTGCGATGGGTGGGTTATGGTTGAAGGAGGGACGCTAGAACGTGAATGAATGATGGAGTAGGAACAGAATGGGTGAATTCCCTTTTTTAATATCTTTTTGCCAGTTGTCATTTTTCTATTGGAGGGTAACACCATGTCATTATGCTGAGTTGGTGTTACGGTAACACATGAAAATTTGGGGACATTATGTTGATGATGTGTTGGGAGGAGTTGCATTATAACTTTAGATAAATGATGTTGTAATCTATACAATATTGTTAAAAGGCGTTGTCCCAGCGACATAGTGCCAAGTAAGCAAGCCAAATGTCATCACATGGTCGTTCATATAATACAGTCATCGCCAACATGCCATGCATTGAAACATATTAAAGAGTTATTCAATTTTATTGACAATGATATAAATGCAATTAAATCATAACATATTTATCATTAAACTCCAACATTTTTATAATGTCGTCAAATTTTTTGCAAGACGGTACGAGTAAGTACAATTGATCTATTATAAAACTTACAAAATTATTATTATAAAAGGTAAACCATATATTGGTGAATGAGTAAATATAAACTATAGATAGTCTAACTAATGACTAAACTAACTAATAAAAGAAATATTTAGCTAATTCTCGGGCATCGCCGGGGCCAAAAACTAGTGAGTTGTAATATGTTGATGATGTGTCGAGAGAAAGATTTTAAGATAGAAGATGAGATATTGAATAGGACAAACATTACCTGAAAAATAATGTTTATAAAGTGCAATGACATAATATTATGTAAAGGTGATAATATGCTAAAGTTTGAATTGAATATCAATAAAAAAACAATCTAAGAACTAAAAATTATATATATTCAGTTATGTAATGAAAATCATTAAGTTATAATGTGTAACACTGAATCATTAAGTTAGTTTTGGTTAGTTGGTAGATACTATGACTATAATTTTTATGTTCAAGTCTCAAATAGAACATTTGAGTTCTATTATTTTGAACCCATATACAAAAAGACCTTATATGGAAAGTTGGCTTGAGACCTCCAAAAAAGTTGAGCCGTATAACCAACCGGAGAACCAAGGAATGGATCTTAACTTAAAGTACTTCTACGGCGCTTCCAGAATCAACCAATTTTAGCAGCAGAAGTCACTTCAGCGCTTTCGAACTAGGCAGGCTTTTCCGACATCTTACTGAGTTTCTCCCTCATCGATGACGACGGACCAGTATAAAGAACCTCTCTCGAACTTATATTATATTAAAAGATGTTTGTTTTAGCTACAATTTCATGTCCAAGGCTCAAAAGAAATGAAGGCGAGTCAGGCATATTAAAAGATGTGTTTTAGCTACAATTTTATGTCCAAGGCTCAAAAGAAATGAAGGCGAGTCAGGGCTGCTGATTTCAGAAATTTGTTATCTGAAGCTGCTGTACGCCTGTACCATTCAGTAGATGTGGAAAGTCATTGCATGGGAATAGTCCAATAGAGCTACACCCAGTACCAAAGTCGTCACACGGATCTGATTCCACAAAATCGTACAGCCGCAGAATGGTAAGGCATTTAAAAATACAATTGAGGTGACAGATTCAATACAAAATTTTCCTTTAGATAAAAGCTCCATTGAAAACTTTAGGACATCCAAGGGTCAGAATCCTAGAGGGAGCAACAAGAAGCGAGACATTTCCCAAATTTACAGGACACCGTAATCACGGTCAAAAGGTCACTGTCTGAGTGAGAGAGTTAAAAAGTTTGCAAGGGCACTCCGTGAAGTTAAACAGGCTAAATTAGTTGCATGTAGTGTATCAGAACCTACAACGTTTAGTTTTAGGTACCACTTTGGACAAAACATGCCTAACATCAAAGAACCAGATACATACACTAAACTTTACACAACATTGTCCCGAGCATCATATAACCACTGGGGTAATGTCAAGGCCTCAGGTTGCCCAGTTACAGTTATCTACCATTTCACATACACTTGCTAATCATTTCCATAGATCAAAATGCTCGTCTTATGTTTTGTTTCATAGTTTTGTAGCAGGTAGCATCAAAGACTGATGATAGTGACATAACAATCACTTTGGCACATCCCCTGACTGCTGCCCTTGGATTTCTTGATCACCTTTTGCATCCCCATCATCAGCCAAGCCACGGATCTTAACATCATAGAAAACTTCCTCGACTCTTTTCAGGTCGTACTTCATACCTATCAGATAGAAAGTGCAAAGACATCTCAATTCTCAAAGTCAAATATCAAGAAATACACAAGATTTTATATACCAGTTAATAAGCTGCCATACAGTCATGCCATAGTACCATGTAAAATGATGATAAGTAATAACTCAAAGAACTAAGACAGGTAACATACCATCAAACTTCTTGCGCAAAAAGTCATTACGAAGATTAAGCATCCGAAAGGCTGCATGGAGATCAGTCAAGAAGCTCAAAACCTTTCTTGGAGAATCATAGTCTCCATATGTCACTCTATTCACCACATATCTAGGCTGCAGCAGAAAACTACGTCAATGTCTTTCTGAAAAATAGTTTTTGTCACGCAAATGTAACCAACGAGACAATTAAATCACAAATTAGAAAATAATGATTACCAGCTCATTAGACATGAAACAGACACCTGCAGAAAAAAGAATATATGACATCAGTATACATAACATGAAACTCAATAACATAAACAAGAGTTATCAGATTAATGCTAGCAGAGGAAAAGGAGTGGGGAAGTCCATTCCTTTCAACAGGGAAAGCAGGATTTGATGGTAGTAGACTAGTAGGTGAAGAAATACACATAAAAAACTACAACGTCTCCTCCATTTTTCATATCCTTTGGTACAAAGTTACCAGTCAAGAGGTATCTCTGGATTAATGCAAGTGATACTGGTAGCCATACGCAATTGCGCACTTCAGGTTTGCTCTCTTCAAGGGATTCATAAAGAGAAAGTTGTCGTATTTGTTCACTACTAGACAAACACTTATATCATGTACTTTTCTACTTCATTTAGAGCTTAATTTTAGTTAACCATACTACAACTTATACTGCTATTAGTTCATTATCAAGGTAAGGAGTTAAGGAATTCCCCTATAATAATTGATTACCACCTCTTAAGTGGGTCTTCCAGGGTACGGCTTCACATCTCTACAAATCAAACTCCACCTAATGGCTTATACATCTCTACCAACCAAATTCTGCTGTCTACAAGATTCAGAATGCACCTGTACTGAATTGACCGAGTCCTACTATTTGTCCTACAATGTCCCATATTAGAATAACACTTAGCTGCAAAATTCAACCAAATTTCTACACTATGCCAAGGCACTTTTAGCTTTAGGTCTCGATGAACTAGCTTTAAGAAAAAGTATCGTCCACTAGATAGTTCAATAATCACAAAATCTCATCTGCATGAGAATTTCACAAGACATTCACTACAAAAATGGAGTAATTCCATATTTCGAGTTTGTAGTATTGAACATAGATCACGACATCTATGGACCTGTTGGCCACTTGACATGTCCAATGCCAATACTATGTAGTAAATTCATAACAAATATCACACAAATAACAAAAACAACAAAGAAATCATTCACGTGGACGACAGGCAGTAACACTTCAAGATTAGCTGTCTCACTGTCGATACCATGTATATCAACTGATTTAGGGCTTCCATCTTTAACCATGCATCTATAATAAACCTTTGGTGATGTTATTATTTGAATAATTGGTCACACGACTCACACATCACACAGACAAGCCGTAAAAAGAGTGTGGGAGTAAGTGGCAGAAAACAAGGACAAGAAATCAACAGCATACTATAATCATGGCTAATACATCAAAATATCATAGCTGATTTTTGCAGGGTAAAACATGAAACCAGAAAGAGCAAGAAATTAGAGTATTAACTGCAGCAAGCTTGATGTCTGGAGAAGAGGGATACTACTCAGATGATAATCAAAAGCTCATCAACAGATATATAGCTAATGGGGTACTAGTGGGGTCAGCAGAAAAAATCACCAATTAAGTAGCAAGGCAAAATGGATAGTGCATTAACAATGTTACTCTTCTTACGCTGTGTTGCATACAGTCCTGCAACCAGAACGCCTCTATCTATGTATCAATGAAATGATAATGTCAAGAATCCTTCAAGCTAATATTGACAATCTAACCTTCCAAATCATGATGAAAGAAGCAATCTCAGGAGACTTTTCCTTGGCCTAGCCTCAGATCACAAGCACAAATAGCCACTACTACTAGAAAATGAATACTGCTTTGTCAACATGGACTAAACAGTCCCTATGAGATATGGAGATCTTGGTTTCGCCTTTCCAAACCATAAGGCAATCGTTACAGGTCATTAAAATATAAGAAGATATCAAGTTTTGCACCCTGAGATTAAGCACAATTCTGGTGACCTTAGAGTTTATTATTCCGAGGTTGGTGCCCGAAGGACTTGACGATGTTAATTTTTCACACAAATAAGTGACGTGGCATGGGCAACTTAGTACTTTCACATGTGATCTTATGGATTTTAAATGTGTTTCGTTTTGTCACAATAAAGTTTTTAAAAAGCTCACACACTGGCATGTCCAAACACCCTAATTTCACATGTACAAGTAGTAAAATACACCAGCCACGTCAAATTTAACATTGTCCAGTCTCAATCACCAATCTTCAAATGTTTGTGAGCACCAGGTCCCCAAGCTTGAAATACAAGAACTTGAGCTCACCAAAACAGAATTTCACCTAACATTAAGGCATCAAATCTGAAGAACTCCTAAATTATACTTTGTTTCAACCACAATGAAATACTTGGTATTGCAAATAGCTCGTCGCCTTGTCCATCTGTAAACTAGCAGGCAGCCTATGGGTTAGCAATACAGAGTACTAAATTGTGGTCCCACACAGCTCTCACAGCAAGAAAAGAGGGGGGAAACGATTCTATGCGCAGTGGCAATGTTCTTTGTTACACTTCTTTTACATTTTCAATTCTGTTGGGGCAGGCTTGCGACTGAAAGCACATAGATTTCTGTCCTATTTCTTGTTGCCCAGAAAAATTAATCAGCAATTTCTCTATCAAGTGCGCAGATTTGGTCAAGTATAGCACATGTACAAGCCAAGGAAGTGCTACGTCTACATGAAAAGGGGAAACGTACAAATTTATCGAAGTATTTAGAAACAAGTTATGAAGATTTAACAGACCTACAACCTAAATGACATTCACACTATCTTCTAGTTTAAAATAACAGATGCCATCTCCACCAGATGCTACATGCACTTATGGACAATAGAAAGCAAGTAGAAAAGGAGAGATGGCAAAAAAGAAATTTATTAAGATCTTTGACAAAGAGATGCCAGATGTACAAATTTGATGCATAGAGTATCAATTTCTTACCAACAAGATAATCTTCGATGTCCAGACCAAAATCAGGTGTATTTACTGCATATGAAAGCAAATAAGTTCATCAATTAATATCTATAGGCTTGTATGTATCTAAAAACTAGCGGACAACAAGACAGCATGCTAACTTATAAGTTTTACAACAACAAAGCATGTCAGCGATGCTAATAATAGGAACGAGAGAACAACAGTGACAGCAACGACATAGAATTCAGTGAGATAGCTGAAGCCTGCAAAGGCCACGCATGCATTTATTTAAGGACCAAGGCCAACTCCTCAAGTTCAGTATACGGCATAAAAGACCTTATTGGAGGACAAGCTTGATGTCTGTTCAAGGTGTGTTTAGATAAAGAAAAAATATTCTTATGTACAAAAAAGTGTTGGAGGACACGGAATCCTCCTCCACAAGTAATTACAAAAGAGTCCAGTTCCTCTGAAGTAGAGTTATTGAAGTGCCCTTAAAAGCACCAAAGCCTTAGCCCAAAAAAAGGCTGACTAGACACAAAATACTGTGAAATTTCACTATGCCCACATAGTGCAGAAGTATACGGTAATTAGAAATTACAACATAAGATTATGTAATGCCCAAATCCCTACAAAAACTTCTTTGATACTCGATCATGGTATTTGGAACGGGGCCAGAAAACTGTCGCTGAAATCATAATTTTTGTGTGGTCTAACCAGGAACTCTAAAAATAACAATCGTCCAGCTCACTGTGAAATTCCTCTATCTACACTTGCCTGAAAAAGAGATAATACTAAGAAGCTCAAGCACCCTTATAAATACCAAAACCCAACTAAGTTGAAGTACTTCTTGGGATAAGGTGAGTACTTCAAGTAAAATTTAGAATTTTCAAAGAACATCCACATAGTAGCATTAATTACAATGCATAAGAAGCTGAGAACAAAACCTTACATCCAAGCTTTTCCTGAGCTTCTGGATGCATTAGGAGACTTCCAGTCTCTAGCCAATGCATAAAAGTAAGCAACGAGACCACTGTCTGAGTTTCAGTTCTCCAGTCATTATGATACCTACACAAGAACCAAATTACTAAATCACACATGCAATAAAATTTTCACTGAGCAAGAGAAAATACAATAGAAGTTGACTAACAACATTATCTATGCTTACCTGTAGTACTGGCCAGGGCACTCCTGAATAATCTCAGCTAGCCGGTTGAATTTCTCTTTGATCACCCCAATTTGTGCATTAGCCTTCTCTAAAACCTCTGTGTAACAATAAACCAGAACAAGAGTGTAAGCAAAGCTAACAAATAAATGCAACTTAGGATAGATGTTTATGGAAATTTGCACCTAAACCTCCATAGCATCATCATCAGTATCATCCCCATAAAATTCACCAAGAAAAAAAAAACCGTAATTAAGCAAGAAAAAAAAAAACCATAATCACCACATTGTTGTCGTAAGAGCGAAGAGCCTCTCCATTACTTAAACTCCCACAACTATACCTTATGCTTTAAATGTGCTCACATATGCATTTCCTTTTTTTTCTAAGACATATTAAAGATATGCACACGAATGAAGGACGGATCTACTAGTCTACTACTACAGAGTATCTACATCCTAGTAAACACAGAGTGTGAACAAAGAAAAAGCATATATGTTTGGCTTGCAACACAGTGTCAAACTAAAACTTAGTGAGAGTTAAGTTGTTGCAATATATACCAATTTACCAACCATAAAACGACACTGATGAACAAGAAAAAGATAAATATGCATTATTTCACTCCGAAACTCAACCCCACCCCCATTTATTCCTCAAATTATGTTCATGGACAAATTATAAAAAAAATAAAAACTTGAATTTTTCATATAAATTACAACAAAAACCAGAAAACTGCAAATCCTAGTCCGTTCTCTTGTCAGCGATACTCCCTCCCTCCGTCCCACCCAATTTGCTCCATTTGCTTTTACAAGATCAAGAAAACCCAGCATAAAAATAAGACAAATACAACCCAGCAGAATTTCACATTATATACTCATACCTTCCCGAATTGATAGTCATTACTTTTCTCATGGAATACCCCAAAACAGAGGAGCTTGTGTAAGACAATCTTATGGTGTGGGGTGAGCTTGAGCTTTCACCTTACAACCTTAAAAGCTAACCACGTCCAGGGTTCGAAACCCATCATCACTCATCAGTGCCCTTTGCAGATCAATTTTAACCCCAAAAAAAAAAAGAAACAAACTCACCTCGTCCTACTGTAGGCCTGCCTTACCAAGTGTTACTCCCTATAATCTAAAAAAATATTGCATCTCTATAAGATTAATCATATTCTTCTACAACCCCACAATTACGGTGTGTTTGGTAAGGCATTTCATACTTTCAGTCACCTTATCTTACTAGGCTGCCTTGTTTGACCAAAATTTCAACTCGCATAAATTTGAAGCTCATTCGGTGACACTACTAAAAATGAATTTCGGCTACCTGAAACAATAAGTTGCATGAGGTCAATCACCTCAAAAATTCAATCATTTCGGCTACCTTTTCGGTTTTCAGCTACCTTTTCAGTTACTTTTGTCAAACATAGCCTTAATCCATAAACTCTAACTATAAGAGCACTACTCTACTTAGACGGTGCCATGCTGGCCCAATACACGCATATAAATTTAGATTACAAGGAGTTCGTTCGTCTATTTTCATAATAAAAGTAGACGGTTTTTCCTAATAATTTGTGTCAACCCAATATGCCAAAACTCCACATTTCATTCAAAATTAAGAAAACCCACCACAATAAATAACTCCAAACCATCAAACACATAAAAAATAACAAAACCATAATCACCCACATTTCCAACAACACAAATTATTAGACAAGACCGTTTACTTTTATTGTAAAAGTATAAGGTAAATTTCCTTAAACTTCCTACAAGCCCAAATTAGTGGTAAATTTATATGCCTTTATTGGGCCAGCAAGGCATGGTCAACTTTTATAATAAAAGTAGACGGTCTCTTCCAAGACTAGCTAGAAAACAATAGGGTACCAGAAATCGGGCGAGACTGGTGAAGAAGAAGGAGATTAGCATGCATGATACGATTAGCAGAATCAATCTCCAACGCGACACTCCGAACACGCTCCCGCATGTTCCCAGACTCCTCCAGCTGTCCCCTAAACTTCTCGAACTGGCTCTCCATTGCTGCTCCCTCCCCACCCATTTCAGCACAACTTGAAAAGCTCGCTTTTTTTGTTTTGGCGTTTCGAAAATGCGCGTTTCGAAACGGGGTTAGAGAGGGTTTAGTAGTAGTAGTGAGTGAGAGAAGGGAGGTTGGGTTTGTAGGGTTTATGGTGCTGAAACGTGTGACTAGGACTCTTGTTGTTAAAACGTTTCGAATTGCTTTCATTTTTTTTTTTGTTTCCCCCTCCTTTTTTTGTTTGTGTAGTGTTTTGTTGGAAACTTGTGTTATGGGTCTCACATTTGGATTTAGGCCAAGTCTAGTAAGTTAATGAATCTTGAAGTAACACTTTAGCGGAAATTCTCAAAAAACTATCGTTTGTCCTTATTAAGGTAACTAGTTTGTAAGCCCGTGTAAAGTACAGGCTGTTTTTTGTAAGTTTTAGAACAATCACCCCTATTAACATGAAAGTATTCATGTCTTTTATGTGAGTTAGTTTGCTGGACATAATAAGACCATGTTTCGTTCTCATTAAACTAAATTTTAAGAGATCTTGTTGTTTGTATAATGGGATTAGCTTAATGTATGTTAAATGTCCCTTATTAGAGTAGTTATTTGTTGTGGCCCTCTAAATATTACAACTTTCAAATTGGACCATTTTGAATAGGAGTGCAATACGCTTTGAATAAAGTCAAGTTTAGAGTTTATTTTGTTAATCCATTTTTTGTTAATCCATTCCATACTAAATCTATAATATATACTAAAGCAGT
>CAAKMY010079266.1:0-16301 GCA_901111285.1 Corrigiola litoralis | reverse complement strand
TAAACATAACTAGAGGGAGTACTTAGCTAGCCTAGCTAGGTGTACTGTTGCATAGTCAAAATCCAACGTGATCTTACCTTGTTACTCCATATTCATGAGATCGCTTTCCCAAATGAAGGTACACCGATCCCAGCACAGCAATGAAGATCATGGGAAATGTGAAGATCAAAATCGACGGACCTGCAAAAGAAAATTTGAATAGTATGAATTTGTATATTATAAAGCTTGATGAGAGTAAGTTTCGATCTCTAGTTAGAAACTTGACCTCTGCGTGCAATTAAAACATGCACGAAAATAAAAAGAGCACAACTAGTAATTAAGTGGACTACAGCAACTAACATACCTTGAGTGCCAAAATAAGTAGAGTTCAGCTTGGCTTTAAGGTTGGGTGTCCAAGTGTATCTGTAAAGATTAGTGGGCATGATAATCCACATCATTAAGTAACCCAACATCACTATTATCACCGTTGCCATTATCAATCTTCTTCCTCTTCCTCCATTATTGCTAGTTGCTTCTCTGCTCTCTACTCTTGCATCCATTTTTATTTGATCTCTCCTCTCTCTTGGAGTCTTGGACCTTGGTATTCCTTGATTTTGTTGTTGCCCTAGAAAGTAGGACAAGAGATCCACTTATATAGGAAATAATGGTGTAGGAAAATTCATAGTTGCTAATACTTTATTAATTTTTAAAGTTCTTTCTATAAAAGCTACTCCGTATTATTGACAGTGAAAGAAGTGAAGATAGGGAGATAGCTAGTGTATGGCGTATGATTGGTAAAAGGCATGCTTCACGTAACGTTACATTCCTTCTACAAGCGTCAGCTTGCGTTGCAGACTTTTAAGTGGCACAAGTTGACATTCTTTGAGTTTAGTCAAACTTTACACTTGTGCTGTAGATTTGGCCATTTGGGGGCTTATGTAGACAAATAAGATTGTATATATACGCATTACATGTATGTTTCACTACTTCACACATTCCCAAATCCTAAGTGCACGAACCATGCTGCCCTTTTGGATGATGGCAGCATGATCATCATACCAATTCTCTTGCCATCTTAGCAATAAATTAGTACAAGTACTATAAATCAACACCCTAACGAAAAGGGTTTTTGACTTTTTGCTCGACCTAATTAATTCTCCCATGTTTGCCATTGAAGACGATATTCCTATTATAATAAGTCTTATTCCTTAATGGTAGAACTTTGATCATGCAATTGTTACGTCCTGTTCTCATCAAAATTTGGAACATTACCCTTGTCAATAATCAAAACCCATATTATAGGATACCACAAACAATATCAAACTCTACATATATGTACGTATATGCATTCGAATTTGAGCAACGAAAATGCATGTTACAATATAATAGTTTCAAAAAATTTGCATGTAAATACATAAACATAATGCAAATGTACATACTAAGTATATGACAAAATGCTTTATTGCATACAATCCAAAATAAAGAAACTTTTTACGCATACAAATTAAAACAATAAAACAATGTACAAACTTTTTACGCATACAAATACAAAAGAAAAAGAGAAAAAAGCTCACCTTAGGATGAGGGTGCAAATAGAAAACAACCCCCAGAAGACAAATGATGAGACTGTTGATCCCACAACTGAGATGGTTTCTCAACTTAGATGAAGAAACCACCGAGGAATCAACAGTCCCAAAATTGTTCTTCTCAAAAAGGATTAAGGGGATTTGGTGAAATTTCTGGGTAAGGAAAAGAAGGTAAAAAATAGATACAAATAAAAGGAGAACAAAAAGTGCTAAAAATAGAAGGGTAAATGATGAGGTGTCGTTTAGCCCCATACAAAAATAAAACTTTATTAAATACCATAAATTAATTATAGAGTACGAACATTAATCCCATAAGGAGATTGAAAAAACTTGATTAAAGCTAACTAATTTACATCCTTATTTTTTTGAAAAGAACTAATTTACATCATAATTAACTACTTTCTATATAAATTATAAATTACAAACAAAGAACTATTTATGTTATTTATATATTTATGAAAGTTTGAGGGATTCAAAGATGTCAACTCCCTCTATTTCCATCAATTCTTGTCATTTTTCAAAATATGTGAGGGGGATTTTGAAAAATGACAAGAATTGGTGGAAATGGAGGGAGTAGAAAATAAGACTATCAACCTACTATATACTAGTAAAGCCAGGCGATATCAAGTACGTACAACTTATTAGATATATAGTTTTTTAAAATAGTAATTTAATCACTCAAAAGAATTCGACTCGATCCATAATATAAGTGAATTCTACAAGTTTTGAACACATGATTCTAGAATACAGAATAATTTGAAGGCGTATTAATATTCTAATGACAAAAGAGAAATATTAGTATGATTGGAGTAATTCCTTAATCCTTCCCATATCTTTTGTACTGTCTCGGAGTTTCCAGGATTCCAGGTTCAAAATAAATTGTCGAAAATCATTATTCCAAAAGTCGGTGAACTGAGTTAATAATTGTTTGTGTTGTGGACTTATGTGCAAATATAGTGGAGAGATTATATGAAGAGAAGTAGTGTCACTTTCAGTGGTAGTAGAACTAGAAAACAGAAATGCTGAGCGTTGTGGAATGTCTTTATGCAAGGTCACTCCTCAAAATTGAAGGGTCCATTAACTATGATTTGACTTTTAAAGTGAGAGGGAGCACTTGCTAATTATAGTAGTACGGACTAATATTTCTAGTTGATATAATAGCGCGGTAATAATGTTTGACTTAAACTAATTAATTTTGCATAATTTGTGCTCATGTTGATCGTGTTATTCGCGTGTGGGGCTCGTGTGCATTTCCTCTTTGTGCTTCGGGGCCATATGCTAGATGTGTGTCTGCTTGTGTGGTCGCATTTCATGTTTTATAGTTTTCTTTTTCCATAAAATTTTATATTATAGATAATTATATGTGGATGGAGAATTATAGTATTAAAAAGTTTTGTGAGGTCAAGAGAATTATGTGAAATGGAGAGGTTTAGCTTAGGACCTAATAATTAATCTCAGAATTCAATGTATCAAGAACCTTACATGAATACTTCATCCTTGCATTTTAGAATTTTTAGATGTGATTGGTAATGAAACTAATAGACACCAATTTTTTATTTTTTTGTATATTGCCTTCTATTAGTATGCTAAATATTATAGTTGGAACAATTTAACAAATTGTACCAGTTAAAGGATGATTACAAAAGGATATATTTCCTATTCATTTGTTCCTTTTTTTTTAATCATTTGGTCGATAAGAAACTATATGGTAGAGACCAAATATGCTACGTCGGTCAAAGGAAGAGGTTTTAAAGAGTTTATGAGAGAATTAGTGGGGTAACAAAAACCGGCTTTTTGGGTCGATGTTTTATTTACCTACAGATGTTCCGAAAGTGACCAAGCATGCTCCTAGAGTATATCGGACTATAATGGTCGCATATGGCAATGTCATTGCTCCAACTTAATAGATTTACGATGTGTTTTATCGCTCAATTCGAGCATGTGCGTAATGGACAAAACCAATTGTTAGGGCTACGCATAAGCTACTTTTTGCCAATTTTCTTGTTCCATTCACCATTATATATGTATAGGATGCCATGCCAATTTTCGTCCAATTCTATTATTGGGCACGAAACGAGGTTTTTGCGTGGGTTATAATCCACAAAACCAAGCTTTTTGGGTCGATTTTTGATTTTACTCGAGATGTTCCGAAAATGACCAAGCAAGCTCCTAGGGTATATTGGACTATAATGGTAGCATATGGTCATGCTAAGTCTCCGCTTTGATAGATTTGCGGTGTGTTTATCTCTTAATTTAGCATGTGCATAATGGACAAAACCGATGGTTTGGGCTTCGCCTATGCTACTTTTTGCCAACTTTCTTGTTCCATTCACCATTATATGTGTATAGGATGCCTCCTCACAATTTTCATCCAATTCTATTTTCGGTCCGAAACGAGGTTTTTGTGTGCGTTATAGTCCACAATAACCGGCTTTTCGGGTCGATTTCTAATTTTTCGGGAATTATTACAAAAGTGAGCAAGCATGCTCCTAGGGTATATTGGACTATAATGGTAGCATATGGCAATGTCATTCCTCCGTTTTGAAATATTTACGGTGTGTTTATCTATCAGTTCGAGTTGTGCATAATGGACAAAACCAATGGTTTAGGCATCGTCTATGTTACTTTTTGCAAACTTTCTTGTTCCATTCACCATTATATGTGTCTAGAATTCCTCCTACCAATCATCATCCAATTCCATTTCGGGGCCCGAAACGAGGTTTTTCCGTGGGCTATAGTCCATAATAACCGGCTTTTCGGGTCGATTTTCTAATTTTTCCGAAGATGTTATGAAAGTGACCAAACATGCTTCTAGGGTATATTGGAGTATAATTGAAGCATATAACAATGTAATTTCTCCGCTTTGATCGATTTACGGTGTTGTTTATCACTCAATTAGAGCATGTGCATAATAGACAAAACCGATGATTTGGGCTACGCCTAGGCTACTTTTTGCTGATTTTCTTGTACCATTCATCATTATATGTGTCTAGGATGCCATTGAAATTTTTCGTCCGATTCCATTTCGGAGCCCAAATCAAGGTTTTTGTGTCGGTTTTTGATTTTCCTGAAAATGATCCGAAATTTGCCAAGCAAGCACCTATGGTATGTTAGAGTATAAATTTAGCATATGGCAACGACATTCCTCGGTCTTGATAGATTTACGGTGTGTTTATCTCTCAATTCGAGCATGTGTATAATGAAAAAAAACCGATTGTTTGGGCTACGCATAGGTTACTTTTTGCCAATTTTCTTGATCCATTCACCATAATATGTGTCATGGATGCTTCCTGCCAATTTATGCCAATTCCTTCTCGGGGCCCAGAACGTGGTTTTTATGTGGGTTATGGTCCATATAAACCGTCTTTTTGGCTCGATTTTTTATTTTCCTAGATATGTTCTGAAAGTGACCACGCATGCTCTTAGGGTATATTGGACTAAAATGGTAGTATATGGCAATGTCATTTCTCCGCCTTGATAGATTTACGATGTTGTTCATTGCTCAATTCGAGCATGTGCATAAAAGCCATAATCGATGGTTTGGGCGACGTGTATGCTACTTTGTTCTAATTTTCTTGTTCCATTCAACATTATATGTGTAAAGAATGTCTCATGCCAATTTTCGTTCAATTCAATTTCGGGGTCCAAATCAAGGTTTTTGCAATGATTATAATCCACAAAAAACCGGCTTTTTGGGTTGATTTTTGATTTTAATGGAAATGTTCCGAAAGTGACCAAGCATGATAATAGGGTATATTGGAGTATAATCGTAGCATATGACAATGTCATTTCTCCGTCTTGATATATTTACGGTGTTGTTTATCGCTCAATTCGAGCATGTGCATAATGCACAAAACCGATGGTTTGGGCTACTTTTAGGCTCTTTTTGCTGATTTTCTTTATCCATTCACCATTATATGTGTCTAGTACGTCTCTTGCCAATTTTCGTCCGATTCTATTTCGGGGCTCGAAACGAGTTTTTTGTGTGGGTTATAGTCACACAAAAACCGGCTTTTTGGGTCGATTTTTGATTTACCTGAAAATGTTCCGAAAGTTGCCAAGCAAGCACCTATGGTATGTTAGAGTATAAATTTAGCATATGGCAATGTCATTCCTCTGTCTTGATAGATTTACGGTGTGTTTATCTCTAAATTTGAGCATGTGTATAATGGAAAAAAACAGATTGTTTGGGCTACACATAGGTTACTTTTTGCCAATTTTCTTGTTTCATTCACCATAATATGTGTCAAGGATGCTTCCTGCCAATTTCTGCCAATTCCTTCTCGGGGCCCAAAACTTGGTCTTTATGTGGGTTATAGTCCACATAAACCGTCTTTTTGGCTCAAGTTTTGATTTTCCTAGATATGTTTTGAAAGTGACACGCATGCTCTTAGGGTATATTGGACTAAAATGGTAGTATATGGCAATGTCATTCTCCGCCTTGATAGATTTATGACGTTGTTTATTGCTCAATTCGAGCATGTGCATAATGGCCATAATCGATGGTTTGGGCGACGTGTATGCTACATTTTTCCAATTTTATTGTTCCATTCAACATTATATGAGTAAAGAATGTCTCCTGCCAATTTTCGTCCAATTCAATATCGAGGTTAAAATGAAGGTTTTTGCGTGGATTATAGTCCACAAAAACCGGCTTTTTGGGTCGATTTTTGATTTTTATGGAAATGTTTTGAAAGTGACCAAGCATGATAATAGGGTATATTGGAGTATAATCGTAGCATATGACAATGTCATTTCTCCGTCTTGATATATTTACGGTGTTGTTTATCGCTCAATTCGAGCATGTGCATAATGGACAAAACCGATGGTTTGGGCTACTCCTAGGCTACTTTTTGCTGATTTTCTTGTTCCATTCACCATTATATGTGTCTATGATGTCTCCTGCCAATTTTCGTCGTATTCCATTTCGGGGTCCGAAACGAGGTTTTTGCATAGATTATAGTCCACAAAAACCGGCTCTTTAGGTCGATTTTTTATTTTCGTGTAAATGTTACGTAAGTGACCAAGCATGCTTCCAAGGTATATTGGAGTATAATTGTAGCATATGGCAATGTCATTTCTCCGTCTTGATATATTTACGTTGTTGTTTATCGCTCAATTCCAGCATGTGCATAATGGACAAAACCGATGGTTTGGGCTACACATGGGCTACTTTTTGCTTATTTTCTTGTTCCATCCACCATTATATGTGTCTAGGATGCCATTTACATTTTTCGTTCATTTCCATTTCGGGGGCCGAAACGAGGTTTTTGCGTGGGTTATAGTCCACAAAAACCGACGTTTTGGGTCGGTTTTTTATTATCCTGGAAATGTTCTAAAAATGATCAAACATGCTCCTAGAGGATATTGGACTATAATTGTAGCATATAGCTATGTCATTTCTCCGTCTTGATAGATGGAGTAGTACACTAGTACATAAGAGATATCATAGGCAAGAATGATTGTTTCTCCGGACAGCTTACAACTTACAACTTTCGGATCTTGACATAGAGCTGACAGGAACCTTTCTTTCCTCCGTTCTCTAAATGTGAGTGAATAACTCTTTAAATTTTAAACTCAAGTATATGCGTCCAAATTAAAACAGTACTTCATTAACATCAACTTCAAGGAAGTTTAAGAATAATATGTCCGGCAAATGATGCAACATGTACGAGTCTAGTGTTTGCAAAAGCAGCAAAAACCAAGTCTGATTTTGCTTGCTAAACAAGCTTTAGTTTTGCGTGTTACTTGATTATTTAGTATTTTTCGGATCCATAACAAGTTAAGAACATTAATCAATTGTGATTCCTTGGTACGATGATCGAGCCAAATTCGCATAAGCTCTTAAGTTATCCGTGCTACAGATCATAGACTAGTGTGCATATATGAAACAAGGGTACCAAGTAGTACCAACAAGCTAGCAGGTGCAAATTGAAATGGATTCTCTTCTAACACAAAATACCAGATCAGGGGCCTTCCTTTTGGAACCCATGTCTGGAGACGCTGCCAGTCCACGAACAGATATCTTGCATAGTTGCATATTTTGGCCACAGAACTACCAAAGTACCAAGCAAGCATTTATAGCAGCTAAATGGTTTGCCCATTTTAGCTTAATCCGAAACAATGAGTTTTAATATTCTTTAGCCAGTGACTCAAATAACTGCCGACACAGGTCTGATAATTCCAAGCGATAAAGATTTTATCTACGGCATCAACTATATGGACTCATGGGAAAGAAGTATAGTTCATTCAATCTTGTATTGTACACAAAACCTATCTTGACACTGATCTATTATAAATAAACCCCACGGCACCAGTTGATACTCGTTGAAAGGAAGCAAATGATCCTAACCCTACCAGTCGTCCGTTCATAAAGAGCAAGATTTGAGTACTGGAAATTAAAGAGGCTCACCATGTAAGTGGATATGGCTGGCTCATAAGTGTCCACAACTCAGTCAAGTGATAAAAAAGTTTTACCTCAAGGATGCTTGTCTATTGAGATTCCGTCTTGTGAGAACTGTCTCATGGTGAACTCAACTTCAAGGAAATGGAGGGTAATCCTAATATGTTTAAGTGCTCGCTGAAGGTCTAGAAACAAAGGTTTCACAGGACTCTAACGACTCATTGGAGGGCAGGTTCTTCTATCACTTTCGTTCAAAGCTCCCTCATCAACTCAACATTTTCGACAAAACTTAAGCTAGCTTTTATCAGCTGAGAATTTTCCTTCAAGACTTACCTTGCATCCAGAATCGCCTGTCACTCTGTCAGAAAGCTCTGCAGTTACCTGTAAAACTATGGGAGGGTTCAAACTCCCAATACATCTCGCTAAAATTTTATACAGTCGGTGGATGGAGAAGCCATAAGCTACAAATTCCGCTCATATGGTAGAAAAACAGGCCTTAAACATTCAACCATAAGCCTTTTTCCTCGAGAGACGATCAAGGAGCTCATATTGTTGCTTATAGAGGATCAGAAACATGTAATTGTAACATTTACCCGACTGATCCAATCTTAATCCGAAGTTTTCCCAAAAGATCGGTACTTTATAACCTCATGACAATAACTGCCCCAATGTCTGAAAAAAAGATCAGCCAGCCAATATGCCAGTGACAACAAAGAAAGGATAATCTTCATAGCAAGTTTGCTATCTAAAAGATTTTATAGGTTGATTCAATTATGGACCAATAAATTAGTGCTCAAGAGCAGATTTTCCATTACTCGAACTGTATATCTCCTACCCACATAACACTAAAAAAGCACCAGATATTATCAAAAACGTATAAGTGATGCTATCATGCTACCATTCCTTCAGCAGCATCTAACACAAAAGAAGACTCTGTCTCTACCTACAAAAATGTTGCTACATCTGAAAGGCAACTTTACTTGCGTAACAAGTAACACATCTTAGTTAATCAACCACAAACGATAAAGATATACAGGAAATTTCTGCTCTATCTAAGATTACGCAATAAAACTTACAGAATCTTCTTCATTAGATGAAGTAGACATGTCAAGTGCTTATCATAAAAGGTCCGAACAGAAAGAAGTATAAGAAAATTAATAAAATTTGTTATTTGCACAGAAAATAGACAGCAATCACATCATCTTCAACTTAAGCCTCAGAACAAACACATGCTACGAATCAGAAGGTTATACGAAGCATATCAGGTACTTAGTTCTCTTGTTATGCTTTCACCTATACTACCGTCGAACAACAAAAATCAACATCACTACACCACCAACAGAAATGTAAGTTCACCTATGTCAACAAAGAATAATATCTCTAATATAATATTTACATAAACTAACACAGGGATGACAGAAAGAGTTACTAGAAAAGGAGCACACGTAATTATAACCAGTTTATTTGCCCCATCCTTAGCTAAAGCCCCATAAGAGCCTAATCAAGGAGTTCATGATATTACTTGCTCTACAGGAACAGAAGCAAAAGAGATCATAGCTATTTCAGGTACCAAATCAATTTCACACTGTCACGCTTTACTCTCTGAAGCTTAGTTGATTTGATCACATTCTGACATGAACTGTCACCAACTTCTCAAGGAAAATATTATCTCATAAAAGTTAACAGATATGTAATTTCTTTCAACATAAACATAAATTATAGGAAATTTACTACATAATCTATAATTTTTACTGTATGAAACCTAGGGTCATTCTTTTCTGGAAGAAATAGAAAAGAGGATGATACAAGTATACAATCATACAGACTCTAGAGAAGTCACTCATTTCTGATGCCGAGAGCAAAGTTGAATAAATTGTGCCTCCAAGAGTTGAAGATCAGGTTAAATGTGCTATTGCCAAGACTGATTATATAATCCTCATCAATTCACCACAGATAGAGAGGGAAAAGAAAACTAGAAAAGGCAAGCATGAACTGTGATGCTACAGAAAGTAGCAATTTGAACTAAAACTCAAATCTACTACCAACCAACTCAGAGCAATCATAACCTCCAAATGACGAAGTTACACGAAGCATAGCCATGAAAATTGGTTCCATTCATTATGCCCTTTATCATATTACACTCGAACAACAAAAATCAGCAGTAGTGATTGAAATATAAGTTAACATTATAACGACAAAGAATATCGTCTATACTCTATAGTTCGATAAACCATCATAAATACAAATTACTTACAGAACTCGACGTGAATGAGCTGAAGCAACGTCAACAAGCCAAGTTACAAAACTAGTAACATGCTTCATTTCCGAAGAAACTCCCATTTGGCAGACTATTGATAGCTGGACTTCAAACTAACTTCTGCAACATCCACTGGCAGTCGCGACCATGCCACAGAATCACGCACAGCAATTAACCTTTTACGCAAAATCACAGAAGCAGCGACCAGAAGCCCCACTGCAGCAATGAAGGGAACCACATAACCACCATCTCCTCCAGGACATCGTCTCAAAACTGACTTTGCAGTGACCATCCCATCAAAGCTATCCATTGAATTGCTCATTTTAAAAACCTCAACTCCATTTAGCAACGCATCAAGACCCGTAGATGAGCTCAAATTAGTAGGCCCCACACTGACTGTAATAACCCCGGCATTACCTCCATCCACCACGAAATCAGCATAGAAAGGCGAAGCTAAGCTATTCGTGATCGTCGAAAGATCCAAATTCTCATAAGCCAAATTTCCATTCACATACACATTAAAGTAAAGCGATCCAAGTGTAGCACTAGCAATATCACAAAAATGAGCCCTCACAAGATACTTATGCCCCTCAACAACAGGAAAAGCCCATGTCAAATTCGTCTTCGCAACCCCAGAATCCGAACCACCGATCACCCTAGCACTACCATACACATGATCAGGAGCAACCTCCCGGCTAGCCCCACCATCATGGTACTTAATCCTCCCACTAAAACCAACTTCCTTCGACTCGCCACTCGATTTCAAGAACTCATCATCATTAACCCATGTCCTCCACAAAGAATCATTAAAAGGGGTAATCTTAGGCCCACCAACATTAACCCTAAACATAGTCTCAAACCCAAATTTAGAAACTCCATCAATTTTAACCACCCCATTAGAATCCACCCCATGGGCAACATCCAAGATCAAATCTTTAGGTGCAGAAATCACTTCAATCCCATTAACAAACCCAAAACTCAACTTTTCCACAGGTATAAACAATATCTCAAGCTCATCACTATCAACCCACAATAAAAACTCCCTAATTTCAACATCATTTCTCATACTCACCACACTAAAACCATTCAACAACAAATACCCACCAGCTAAAACATGAAAGTTGGCATCTTTAACATCAAATTCACCAAATTTACCAAAATTAAACCTATGAAAATGAAATCTAACCAAATGGGCACCTTTATCTTTGATCTTAAATGTATAACTCGAAGGTCTAGTAAAGATTCTCACCGAGCTATATAAGTGCCCATGTGGGGTTGACTCAGTGAGTGGGATCGTCCGAGTTGATGAGACTCGGACTGAGTCAGACTCAGACGAGTCATCCCCGGCAAACAGGCGGTTATACGAGTCCAACGTGGCAGGAAAGGTGGACCCACAGTTAATGAGATGATAATCATTGGGATTAAATGAAGATGTGACAAAATGGAATAAAAATGTTGTTACAAGAAAAAATAATGTTACCATATTTGGTAATTTATCCATGATAATTAATAAATTAGAAAGACAGAAAAATTATGAAAGACAGAAAATATGGAAGACAATAATGTCAGAAAAATGATGATGAGTTTATTTTAGGAAGTGCAGAAGTGAATGTTCAGAAAACACGGATCTTAGGAAGTGGAAAGTATGTTAGTTAATGGTACTTTGAATGTGTCAGAAAATAAAAGGTGTTGTGTTGTTTGGACTTTTGGTTGGATGGATGGATGATAATAAATTGATAATATTGTTAATTGTTTAGTGTTTGGTTTAAAAAGGTTGTTACGCGTATACAGCTATTATAAGCTAGGTGGGTATATGATCATATGATGATTATGGATTTTGTTCATTTGGTTTAGGAAGCAACTAAGCAGATGTTGTTTGGGGTTAGGCATGCTAGTTTTGGAAGAGACCAAAACCATGCTGTTCTAATAAAGACATATAATTCTCCAACTTAATTCCGGCTTGTTGTGAGCGTAGAAAAAATTAGCTTGTAAAGAGTTGGTCTATTTTTCTTTTCTAATCAAAGTAGACGGTCTTTTATAATAATTTGTGATACTTCTTTGAGAAATTATAATGGTTGTCTTTGAACTTTACACTTTTTCGGCAGGTCTTCAATTGTTAAATCAGAATTTGACGGGTGTAGTTTACTTTCTTACAATGGTATATGAAAACCCGTCTATATTGAAGGGAATTTTAATACAGTGAAAATGTCATGGATGCTGGCTTAATAGGAAAGATAGAAGAATTGTCAAATAAGGTGAAATTTTGATAGTAAAAGGCAAAAGGCAAAGAGATACAACCCAAATAAGGTGAAACTTTGACCCGACCCGACCCGTTAAATGAATAAATTGACCCGACTCGTTCTGACCCGGCCCATTAATCTTAGGGTCGGGTCATGACCCGCAAAAAAGGATTGGGTCGGGTCGGCGGGCCCCGCCCCATTGCACAGCCCTAATGGTGATCCATCTGATTGAATCTGAAAGCAGGTTGAAGTTTCGGGATCACTTTGTCAATATCAATTAGAAGCATAGTGTTATACGGTTATCGGTGCTCCCGGCCTCTCACAAAAGAAAATGTAGTTGATAATGTAAAAACAGCTCCCAACACCAATTGCATAAACATTGAAGTATAAGTAGACTGGTGGAACTTTAATATCTGGAATATATTCATTCCATTTGATATGTACATTGGTAAAAGTCTTCTAGTTGTCCTACAAAATTGTTTGTATGGAAAGAAAGAAATATGTACAAGTTGAGCATCTGAGCTTGAAGGCAATATCTCTTTTCCTAGCTACTTTCCTATAGCCTATTACACTCAGGAAAAAAACTAAACCTGCATTCGCAGGTTTATAATGGTTCCATGACTTCCCCTTTTCCGCAATCCCCTACATTAATTACCACTGTGTTTTCCTTATCTGTTTGCAACACCCTGCAACAATCCCTTCGAGGAGCCTGCGACATTAAACATGGCATGAAGAATGTACACTAAAAGTATGGTCTTATAAGAGCCTAAATAAGATGAGGTAATGACATTAAAAAACATAATAGCTACGAAGTACTCAAAAAGTTAACTTCAGATCATATAAGAGAGAAGTTGAAGCCACATTACCTCATCCCATTTTTGAGGATTAGGCTTCTTATAAACCTGAACTTGCTGGATATTTTCAGGATTCCCCGTCTTCCACGAGCACTTTGAATGAGGAATTCGGTTCTGGACATAGTCAGTCCCTGTGACATTAGTTTCCGGATCCAGCACAGCATCGGAAAGATAATATATGTAGGGCTTTTGGCAAGGGTGCTTGCTTAGGGGCCTTGAGTTGAAGGATAAACCATTAGGATCATCTTTTTTGTACCAGTTGAAGAAGGTCCTGGGTGGTCGTTCCATCTCACGAGGTGTAATATAGCCTCGGATTATTTGCACGGCATATCCCCAAGATACAGAGATGGTCCAATTCCTGGTTGTGTCGTAACAAATGGACTGCTGCATTAGTGCAGCTGAGTCCAATTTTTTCGGTCCCTCTAGGCGTTCGAGTGCTTTGGCACGACTCATATAAGGAAAGATTGGGTCTACTATGTCTAGGTGGTGCAAGGTCACTAGTGGTGCTATTGGGTGAGCTGCTAGGATGCCGAACAGATTGCCATAGATGTCACACTGCGAAAGAGTTATCATCAAGATGTTAGAAATCTATGACTACCAAAATGCAATATGAAATTTTTGTCTTTCAAGAGCATAATCTGGCAGAACTTCGTCATCCGGTTAAACAACAAAACACCATTTAAGCAGTAAGATTTTTCTTAGTAGCAATTATATGAACTCTTCGTATAGACACAAACATAATATGGATGATCAAGGGACTTTCGATGTCTCATCCTTTTCTGGCTCATATACTCAACACGCTGTGACGCATACCATGGTAGTGACAGACTGACAGTGTCTACTTGTCTTTGCACAATTGATTCACATTTACACCTTTAAGTCGTGTTTGTAGAGCCGAACATATCATGTAATATGGATGATGAAGAGAAAAGTATCGACATGAAATGTGATATAGCTAATTATACAATGCTCCCCCTTCTCCCCTCCCCATCACACACATCAAAAACGTATGAAATTTGAGACCTACAACGTGGAGTTGCATGTATTCTATTGGGAGAGAAAATAGTCGGAACTATACAAGACACAGCATTTTGTATGACCATTATTGAAGGCTATTCCTTCTAGCATTGAATGTTCGTGAAATTGAATGAACAACCTAATTGGTAGTGGGCAACCCATGATCTATAAGCCACAGTGCCATTCCTTAGAAAATCAAATCCAATAACAAGTCAAGAAATTCCCCATTTTTCCCTTGTTTATAATGCTAGGAGTAAAGTTTACAACTACGTTTGTCTCATTAGTTATGTCATTAGTAAGTTTTGATAGAAGTGCAAAACCTTGTTATTGTTATCAAGGTACGTTGCTATTCATGTCCTTTTTTTGTCAACTCGCTTCAAACATGCAAGCAAATTTGTGTAACTTATTTACTATGCAAAGAAAGAAAAGTGCAGAAATGTGAACGAGAGAATCTAGAACAAAATATACGTTAAACTTTACCAAAAATTCAAGCTAACATTCGATTAGGCTAGGATTCCAAACCTAGATGAATCAAAAATTCCTCCCAACAATCATTTGAAAATTCTACCACCAATCAAGCCATTGACAACTCCTTCCTCAAATCATTCATACAAAACATAAGGGCGCACAATCTCAATGGTTTCGCCACATGTTCGACCGAGGTTGGGACTAGGACACATTGTCCTTGATATCATACGGAGTGGTCAGTGGTGGATTCGGAATGAGACTAGTATGAAAATGAAAACAAAAAAGAGGTCATACCAATATGAATATACTGTCTTTTGCAAGGTGAAACAACAAATTAAACATGCGGGTCCTGCATATAAGTTTAATTAGTCGGGCAGTTTTGGTGGCCACTGACTACAAGTCTACAAGTGATTCATCGAGGTGGTTCCTAAACTTCCTACGAGAACTACTGAAGCAACTTTTACCTTTGAAGTTGCGCATAAGGTCAAAAATTGATGCTCATGTAAGCTCAGTCATGTACTCATAAGTCATATCTAAAATAAGTAATCAAGCTCAAAGTATTAGAAAAAGTTCGCGGAAAAAGTACTCTTATTTTGGTGTTTCTAACTTTGTATTGACAAGTACAGTACAATAGCTAAACTCAGACTTGGAGTACAAAAGAACCAATAGCTATCCACATAACTAGATGCATGTTGGAGTGAATTTTCTATTCTAATAGGCGATATGATTTTCTAAAATGATTCTAAACTTTGTAGAATTGTCAAAGATTATTTTTTCTCACGCGGTAAACAGTTCCAAGATTGCAACATGACTTTCTTATCATGTAAAACTCTTTATGGATAAAAAAAAAAGTCGGGTAATATACTAATATCCAATTCACCATATTATTTGTGGCGAAAAGATAATGTTATTAAATATATATTTGTTACTATCATAATTCATGAATACTTTTCTACCTTAAACAACCTTGCGGCCTATCGCAATGGTTTGTTGGCAATTGTTGCTCCTATGAAACGGGAACTCGTAGACTTCTAACGTATGAAGGACTCCCAATAGATAAAACAATAGTACGTCTAAGTTATTGAATCTAGTCAAAAGAGAAGTATAGAAAAGAAACAGTATGCAAAGTAATGGTAGAAACTAGAACCAAACATGTTCTCAATCACTCTCTCCATCAAAATGTGAACACTAAATTCATTAAATGAAACAAAAACTTACAAGCACAAACTTTAGTACCTGACTTCCATTCCATTAAAACCCCATCCCCAAGTGTCCATCTTCATTAAATCAATATATATATATAAAGGAGGAAGTTTTCGGTGATTATTAGAGCGCCAAGTAGGATTTTAGATTTTAGCTTTTCTTTTAATGAGTTTTCATAGTATTATAAGGAGTGTAGTTTAGGTAGAAAACTACTATTACAAAAAGTGTAGTTTAGCTAAAAAAAAATATTATTATAAAGAGTGTAGTTTAGATAGAAAAAAATAAAAAAAATAA
>CAAKMY010079255.1:0-58008 GCA_901111285.1 Corrigiola litoralis | reverse complement strand
CTTTATATATATATATTGATTATTATTATTAAAAGGTTTTGTAAACGTAAAAGTCTGTCATATAAAATGTCACCTGGCATCATTTAATTTTATAAGGATGGGTTTACGAGTAGGAGGTGGGGCCATTGATTTGGAGTGAGTGCTAAGAAAGGTTCTGGTTATGATCAATGAGGAGCACAAAATCAGGGGCGAATCCAAAACTTTATAATGGGGGTAGCATATGGTAAGAGTAGTTTACATCTTCTACCATTTTCTACTATTTTCTACCTTTTTTACACTTTTCTATCATTTTTCCGCCTTTTTTAACCAATTTTTTTTAATGTACGGGTAGTGTATGTCACCCCTCGCTACTTTGAGGACCCGTCATTGCACAAAATAAAGTAGGGGGGGTGTTGTAAGTGTTTGGAGTTTATTATCTATTTGTTTAAGGGGAAAAAAAATTAAGGCTTAACTTAATTTTATATTAATATCACATAAATGGCCAGTAATAGCATCCTTTATGTGTATCGGACGCCCACACATCCCACTCACCTAGAGTAAGCGGATGGACTTAAATGTGTCATTACATGAGTTGCAACGTTAAACTCCCTTACAGCGTGATTAAAACTAATAACTCAAAGCAAATAGTTAAGTATGTCCCCTTCAGATAAACAGCTTACAATGATATAAATTTTTCGAGTTCAATCTCTTTTGATATAGTTGATATGGTTTTATCTCTTATGAGCTTTTGAAAGTGTTCGAGATAAACTAATGTGGGCGTACGAGCTAAATGGCAAAGCACACAAGTTGTGAGAATTTTAGATAGGGTTCATATGAGTATCCATGTGATATGACCATCCACAAGCACTACAAAAAATTTGTATGTGTTATTGGAAGCATAGTTGAAGATGTCTGAGTAAGTTGAAAAGGTAAAGAAATGCTTTGAAGAATACTAATCCCTCTTAACTAACCATTGTCCTACATTTGCTTTTCACACATACTTCCGCATCCATCTATAATTATAAATTTGTTGCTTTGAGAGTTTGTTCTATACATAATAACATTAGGCGCACTTTAAAGTGGTATTTATATATATGATCGTCAATATTATATTTTGAAGTAAATTGAATTGTTTCCAAAATTACAATACAATGGTGCTTGGAATATAAATCCTTATATTTATATTTACAACACAACTCCCTCTATTTTTTCATTTTACTTGACTTTTGATAAAGTCATAATTCAAACAATAATAACTCAACCCATAAAATTAATTGTTAGAATGTACTTGACACTACTTTTATATTTACACCAAAAAAAAAAAAAACACACTAATTTTATCTGATTATAATTTTTTAAGTGTTATATTACAAGTTAGTTATTTTTTGAATGTATTTAAATGATAATTATATGGCGCCAACTAGTAAACCGAATTTCGGTACCACCCTCGCACATGTAATATTATAATATTTGATGAGCTTCAATGAAAAGGAATATATTACTATATAATAATAAATTGTTAGAGAGATGACGCCCAAAATCGATACCACCCGCATGTTAAGAATAGGTAGGTAGATCCGTATTAGAAAAGGGGTGGGGAACCTACACTAGATAGGGCACGAAGTAATAGAGCAATCCAGCTAATGACACACAGAATAAAACTCGTACTCTCCTAACTATATAACCTCCCCATAAACTCCCCCCATTCGTCACAAACAAACACACCCTCACGAATATCATCATCATCATCATTATCATTATTTGACCTGACCTAGGGTTTTCTCTCTTCTCCAATATATTTTTCTCCGCCGAATAATTGTTCATCAATCAAATCAAAAACAAAACCCTAAAATTAAAATTTACAGAGGACACTAGTTAATTCATCGTTCTTCCCCAGATCATCAACATCATCATCAACAGATCTCGCTTAAAATTTGGTCCACAAACCCTAATTTTTCCTTTTTTCCGCCTTTTTTTTGTAATTTTTTCATGAAGAAGATGAACATATTTGATTCGATTCGATTCGATTCGATTAGATCTGGTAGTTAGATCGTGAATTTTGACCCAAGAACTCTCGAAGACGACGAAAAATAAAGTCAGAACATTGACAACAACAAAAAATTCATTCTTCCTTTTATTTATTTTCGACTTGAAATAGAAGAAATTGAATAAAAAAGATGATGAAAACGGTAGTATATGAAGGGGAGAAAATGATGGGGGAAGTAGAGGTGGAAATAGAAGGGGGGGCATGGAAATCGAATTCAAAGTACATAGAGATAATGAAAGGAGGGGGGTTGAAGATAAGTGAGTTGTCAGGAGGAGGGGAGAGGTGTCACCCACTGGCTGTGCTACACACAGCTGCTTCTTCCAATGGCCTTTGCTTCAAACTGGTGGAGACCAAGTCTATGCTCTTCTTTCATCAACAACAACAACAACAACATCATCATCTTCATCATCATCATCAGCAGGATTCCCCGTTGCTTGCTTTGCACTCCACCTGTCTCAGGGACAACAAGGTAACCCCAATTCAACAGGACACAATTTGGAACACTCTACTACAACCTTGACTTTAATTCATTAATTAATTAATTAATTGGGATTAAAGTTGGTTATTTCTGGTGTAACAATTTGTGTAATTTGATGGAATTTGAGATCAAAGATTGTGACTTTAGGGTGAGTTAGAATGTGGGTATGACTATTTGACATGGATTGTGAACTGGGTTTGTGGAATTTTGTGGATTGATCATGTGGGTCAAGCTGCAGGACATGAACTTTGAACTTTGGATTAGTATTGCTTCATTGAGACCTAGCTGAATAACAAGACTTTAATGAATTAATAATATTGGGATAAAGTTTGGTTGTTTCTGGTGTAATTTGATGGAAATTGAGATGAAAGATTGTGGCTTTAGGGTGAGTTAGAATGTGGGTTGAGCTTCTTTAGGTGATTTGTGAACTGGGTTTGCAGGACATGAACTTTGAACTGGGATTGATATTGATTCACTAAGACTTTGCTAAACAACATGACTTAATTATATTGGGAACATGACTTAATTGTATTGGAGTTAGTGCCTAGTTATGCAATTTGATCAACATTGAGCTTAAAGATTGTGACTTTATGGTGAATTAGAATGTGGGGATGACTAGTTGACATGAATTGTGAACTGGGTTTGTGGAATCATGTGAAATTGATACTCTGGGGATACCAAGTTATGACCTTTTGATTGAATTAGAATGTGAACTGGGTTTGTGGAATTTTGTGATGTGGGTCAAGCTGCAGGACATGAACTTTGTATTGGAATTAATGAGACTTAGCTGAGAATCAGGACTTTAATTCATTAATCATATTGGAATTAGTGCCTAGTTATGCAATTTGATCAACATTGAGCTTACAGATTGTGACCTTGAACTGATTTGTGAACAAAATTATGCAATTTGATCATCAATTTGTACTCTGGAGCTACCAAGTTGTGACCGTTTGATTGGATTAGAATGTGGGCTGTTTGAGATAATCTGTGAACTGGGTTTGTGGATTTTTGAACAATTTGATGGCTGTAGGACATGAACTTTGAACTGGTAGTATCATTGGTTCGTTAAGACTTGGCTAAACAATATGACTTAAATGAATTATTCATATTGGAATTCATTTTTCTGGTGCTCAATTTGTGTATGTTGATGGAAATAGAACTGACAGATTGTGACCTTTTGATCGAATTAGAATGTGGGCCAAGCCACTAGAGATCAATTGTGAACTGGGTTTGTGGAATTCTATAGAACATGAACTTAGTATTGGACTTAACATTGATTTCACTCAGACTTAGCTAAAGAACTTGACTCTAATGAACTAATCATAATAGAATCAATACGGTCCACTGTTTGGGTGCCTAGTTATGCAATTTGATAAACATTGAGCTTACAGATGGTGACCTGTCCTTGAGCTGATTTGTGAACAAATTATGCAATTTGATCAACAATTAGTACTGTTGATAGGAAGTTGTGACCTTTTGATTGAATTAGAATGTGGGTCTAACTAGTTGACATGAACTTTAAAATGGGTTTCTGGAATTTTGTACAATTTGGTGGAAATTGTGACGTGGGTCAAGCTGCAGGACATGAACTTTGAACTGGAAACTAGGATTGTGTAAAATGGATGAACTATTGATATTTTGGACCAAGCAAGTTGTGACCTTTTGAATGAGTTATAATGTGTACTTGAGATGAACTGTGAATTGGGTTTGTGGTATTTTGTAAAATATTGATGGAAATTTGATGAAGAATTGGTATAATAGAAGCCTAGTAATTAGTGACTTTATGGTAAATTAAAATGTGGTTCAAGCTACTTGAGATGAATTGTGAACGTCGACATTCAATTGACCTAGAAAATCGTACATGAGAACTGAGTGGAATAATTTGTAGAGATTGTACCATTGAACTGACGAGGGAGTTAGATAAGAGTTGCAGTGGAATTCTTAGTTGCTTAGTCATGGAAGAATTCAGTATTCTATGGAAACTGTATAACTTAGCTGGAAGAAGAAACATTGAACCTTATCTGTTTGTTTGGTAAATTAAAATGTGGGTTAAATACTTAAATTACTTGGACTGCAATGTGAATTTGGATTATGAGGGTTTTGTGAAGAAAATTGGACTTTTGCTTTTCACCCATAATAATATACCTAGAAAGTGAGATAATTGGTAGATTTTTTTGGACAGACTTTACACTGTGAATGGTTTGTTCACAGTGCAGTAGCAAACAAGGTAGAAAACGGGGGAAAAAACAAAAGAATCAAGTGAAGTAATTTAGTTTTAGTTCAACTTAGTGGGTATCTAGAATCGAGATTTGAATTGATGAACCCTGAATCTTGCAATGTAAAGTTTGCCTTCAGTTTTATGTTTTCAGGTGCTTTAACATCAATATTTTGTATGCTTTTGCAGACTGCTGTGGTGCCCCTTGGTGATGAAGAGATTCATTTGGTGGCTATGCGTTCTAGAAGGATGGATGGTAGAACAGCTTGCTTCTGGGGTTTTTGTATTGCCTCAGGGTTATATGAGTCTTGTCTTGGCATGTTGAACCTCAGATGTCTTGGCATTGTTTTCGATCTCGATGAAACACTAATAGTTGCAAACACATTGCGTTCATTTGAGGATAGGATTGACGCCTTGCAAAGGAAAATAAGTGTTGAAACTGACCCACAACGGATAGGGGGCATGATGTCTGAAGTGAAACGTTATCAGGATGACAAGGCTATACTAAAGCAGTATGCCGAAACTGATCAGGTGGTGGACAGTGGAAAAGTTCACAAAATCCAAGCAGAAGTTGTTCCAGCTCTGTCTGATAACCACCAAACTATTGTTCGTCCACTTATACGATTACAAGATAAGAACATTGTTCTTACTCGAATAAATCCACAGGTATTTTGCTTGAATGATTGCTTAAAATCAGTCTATAATTCTGTAAGTTTCATCATCGCATAATCAAGTATTAAATATTACTTTCCTGCATACTTTTAAACCGTAACAATAGACATCTTTTGTTGTAAATTAATCGGATAGATTCGTGGTGCTGTTGACATGCCTGTGAAATAAACTTGTCTGTAAGGCTGTAGAGATATGATAAGTCGGTTCTGTTTCATGACATTTAACTGTTATGTGTCTCCAGATTCGTGATACCAGTGTTCTCGTAAGGTTGAGACCTGCATGGGAGGATCTACGCAGCTATTTGACTGCCAGAGGTCGTAAACGCTTTGAAGTTTATGTTTGCACAATGGCTGAAAGGGATTATGCTTTGGAAATGTGGAGACTTCTTGACCCTGACTCAAATTTGATAAGTACAGGAGATGTTCTGGATCGCATTGTGTGTGTCAAGTCTGGTAAGTTTTAAAGAAAGTCATGGTCTTTAGGATGTTCATATCAATATACAAGATTTTTTTGTCCACTGCAGTGTTCTCTTTTCATTATTTTATTGTGTGTTTAACAGGATTGAAGAAGTCACTTTTAAATGTTTTCCACGATGGTATCTGTCATCCAAAAATGGCTTTGGTGATTGATGATCGTTTGAAGGTGTGGGATGAGAAAGATCAGCCACGGGTGCATGTTGTTCCTGCATTTGCTCCATACTATGCTCCTCAAGCTGAGGTATATGTCCTAGCCTGTTTGCGTAGCAATAAGAATCTGAAATTGCTGAATTCCTTTCCCTTTCATATGCTTTTTAATTTAACTACATGTAACCCCGTTTTGTAGGCAAATAATGCTATCCCAGTTCTCTGTGTGGCTAGAAACGTAGCATGCAATGTTCGAGGTGGTTTTTTTAAGTAAGTATTTCTTGCTCATAAAATTTAGTTTCTTGTAGGAAAGGCTATGATTGAATGCATAGTGCTTTGATATTTTTGTCTATTTTCACAAGCTTGGGGTAGGGTTGGGTTCATTTTCCGGTCTGATCACCATATGAATTGTGATCTGTGCCATTCCACTTCTAGCTTCAACTTACATGTGGTTTTGCCGCAGAGAATTTGATGAGGTTATCTTGCAAAGAATTCATGAAGTTTCCTTTGAGGATGATCTGAAGGATATACCTTCGCCTCCCGATGTGAGCAACTATTTGGTGTCAGAGGTATTCTACACCCTTATTTTCCAATTTTTTCTTTTTCTTTCATGATGCATTTTTTCTGGTCTCTGTGATGATTCCTAGGACTGTTTTTGGTTGTCATTTGCTGCCTTTTGACAGCTGCCCTTCGTTCCTGCGTTGCATTTGTTTTATATCTGTTGTTGTGGCATACAGGATGATGGCTCCGGCTCAAATGGGAACAAAGAACCACTCTCTTTTGATGGAATGGCCGATGCAGAGGTTGAAAGAAGGCTTAAGGTAAAATTTCTGTGCCTCTCTGGCAACAACTTCATGAACTTCTTGCTTCTCTTCCCCCGCCAATTGAGTGGAAGCTTTTTCCTGCTCATGCTTCTCAATTTTGTCGTTGCCCTTCTAATATTGTAGTTGTTGTGAAGATGGTGATTTTTTCTTTTGCTTTTTGTCTTTGTCAGGAAGCAGTTCTAGCTTCTACTTCACCTCCTTCAGTCCCATCTGCACCTTCTTCTGCCAGTGTTAACATTGATCCTAGACTGGTGTCTTCTCTACCATTCAACGTTGCTGCTCCTGCCATGACAGTTCCGCAGCCTGCACCTCAAGCATCAATTGCACCTTTCCATGCAAACCTGTTTTCTCAAGCAGGACCTTTAGTTAGATCATTGGGTAATATTGGTCCGCAGGAACTGGGGTTGCATAGCTCTCCCGCTCATGAAGAAGGTGAAGTTCATGATTCTGAGGTAGATCCTGATACGAGGAGGCGGCTTCTGATACTGCAGCATGGACAAGATTTTAGGGATAACTTACTGAATGAGCCTCCATTCTCCGCCAGACCTCAAGTGCAAGCTCCTGTTGCTGGTCCTGGCCCTGGCCCTGGCCCTGGTGCATTGCCTGTTGCAGGTCAAGGTCCGGGTCCTGGGCTTGGTCCAGTTGGAGTACCAGGTCCCATCCCTGGTCCAGGTTCTGTTCCAGGTCCTGTTCCTGGCCCTGGTCCACGGGCGCAGTCACGTGGGGGCTGGTTTCCAGTTGACGATCACATGAGCACAGGACCTCTAAGTCGATCAATGGCTAAAGAGTATCATGTAGGTCCTGATGCTGTACATATGGAGAAACAACGTCCACCTGCTCCTCCATTTCAGCGAAGAATGGAAAATTCTGTTCGACCAGATCGAACTTTTTCTGAAAGACAGAGATTGCCGAGGGAGGTAAATTTTATCAAACTCAATAGCTTAGTTTTCAGCCTGTGTTACTTTGATAACTATACTATACATTTTTTACATTTTTCGGGTCTCAAGGATGCATCTTCTCTCTTTTTCTGGATAAAGTGACAAATAAATAAGAAGTTCGAGAAAATGAAGCGTGAGAGAGATTGTGGTATTCATTTATGTTATGTTAAATTGTTTTGGCAAGTTTATTTATTTATATATTGAGTTTCTTCATCTGCAGGCTCCACGGAGAGATGATAGGTTTAGGCCAAATTATTCACTACCTAGCCATCAATCATTCCAAGGTAATCAGTAGCTTCAGATATTGAATCCCAGATTTTAATGTTGGATTAATAATATTAGGATCTGTATGCTTTCTACGCATTTTTATTTTTTGTGATATTTGTAATTGAGTGCATTTTATTGGTCAATCAACCACGTTCTGATGCTTAAGCCTGACACGTTGCGGGATACCTTCCTGTCTTGTAACATTCAGTCGCCTTTGCTAAGACTTCTGGTTAGAGTTAAGGAACTTGGGCAATATGGATTATGTCTTGTTTCATCAATAATGTTATGTCCTCCTACTTGATTAGATTTAAGTTATCTTAGTATTTGGCTTAGTCATCTACTACGGGCTTTAATTCGTAGATATGAAGTTTGTCCCGAGTGATGGTCCCTTGTGTTTACTCTCCTAGATTTCTCTTTTAGCTCCTTGTATTATCGGAAAAATCGCACAAAGGATCTATTTGACTTGGCTATTGTGTAAGAAACAGTTAGGAGGCTGGTGCAAGAATTGCTTTATTACAACAATTCCACTGTATGTGTTGACGATTGGTGACTGTAATCTTTAAAAGTGATTATACTTGTTGAAAGACAAAAGTAACCACCACCACTGCTCTTTATGTATCCTTGGGTGATTACTGCTGTAGATTCTTTTCCAAATTTAATTCATTGTATCTTTAAATTTTGGAGACAAAGTAAACATGCTTCTTAAAGTATAACTAGGGCGAAAAGAAACCAATTTCACGAACTACTAGAGCAATAATGTTAGAAGTCTTTGTGAGGTGGTACTAATCTTTTCACCTTGGTTCATCCCAATAAATGTTAATGATTTCGACTGTCACTTATGACACTATCCGGTAGGTCTGATATGATTCAGCTTTAGTTAGATTCTGAATTATCACTATTGGTTTGCACCGACTATTCTTGGTTACTGTTCTTATTGTTTAACTTGTTTGGTCTTGGGAATAATACTTTGGGATCGGTGAGATTCAACCAACAGAGGAGTTGGCGACCTTTACGTGTTTCCCTTTTTTTTTTCTTGATACTCGGTTGTTCTTCTAGATTCAAGGATGAGTGATATATTTATCGATCCTAGCTAATTCTTACGGATTGTTGAATTGTTTGAATTCATTGCCTAACCTTCTCGTTTGTTACTACATTTTTGACTTTCTTTGTTGTCTTGTGTTTATGAATAGGTGCCAGAGTAAAAAAGGTAAATTTTGATGCGTCACAACTGATAGAGTACGGTCCAGATATATGCTACCCTGTTGTAGGAGCCCAAGTCCAAGATCCTAATTTGATGGGCCCTAGGCGTTTTTTAAATTCTTATGCCCCTGTTAGGCATTGGCGTCCTAATTATAATCCTTATTAGTTTTTGCCACTTTTAATTTAGAACTGGTCTTTTGTTAATAACTTCTGTAGTCATATTCGAGTGGCCAGAGGGCCTCTTGCGGTGTTTTTTCTTGAACTAATGAGAATTAAAATTTTTTGGAATTTGTGGCAATCATCTTGTTGGCTTTCTTTCAAATACTACCTACTATTGCTGTTGTCTCCCATTGGAGATACCTTTTTTTTTTTATTGCGTCTAACTGAAGCTTCGGCAATCTTTTGTTGCCAAGCCCTGGTAACCAAGATATGCGATATGACAACAATTGAAAATTATCTTACATTTCATGGCTTCCTCGAGTTAGGGGTCATTGCTAGTAAGAAACTATGCTTGTGAGAAATTGGTGGATCCTGTGCCTGCTAATCCTGTAGATCATCCAGGAGCTCTGCAATTATTCGCTGCCTGGTACTTGTAAGTCTAGCGCTTCCAATGGGTTGTTGTCACCAGTGCGCCATTGCTTTTTTCATTGCCATATCTTGCACCACGTTCTGGCAGCATCTTGGAGTTGTTTGAAGTTGAATTGATACGGGATATGCATTATTATCATGGTTGAATGTATTGTCAGGCTCTTGAATGCTTTTTCGATTGTAATGAAGAGAAGCTGCTTAAGGAGCTCCGTGATGCCATAGTCTCTCTATTTCTGCTCAAGTCTTTCCTCTGATCGAAAGTTTATTGCTTCTTCGGTCTGCTTTGCCATTTTCCTCTAAGGTGGACTCAGTGAAGCAAGAGCCAATTGGTTACCATTAATGGTTCATTTTGCTTGTCTTTGTTTAATATCGCTGTTGGAACTTGGAACTATTGATGAAAGTGTTCATCCTGTTGCCTCAATACTGCTTATTTTTAGAAGAGGGAAATTCTGCCGATGATTGTGGGGATTTATGGGGAAGAGAGACATGCTGGAGTTTCCGTCTTGGCAGCTGTTCTCCGGCCTTGATGTTTTCTACATTCTTCTTACTCGCCGAGCAACTGTTACTGTGGATTTTCCTCTTTGTTTGAATTTTGTGGGGTTGTAGGTTGGTTCACTAATTGAAAATTGCCTAACGCTCTCAATTGGGGTATACCAGTAAGCTATTGGTGCTGACACCTGTTTTTGACGCTCTTGCTCCGGTTTCTTTCTACATGTTTGCACGTGCATGCTTCACTTCATGTGAGCTGTTTCTGTTGGTGTCTTTTTTGGCCAAGATTTGTATTAACAAAAGACGCCTTTATTCTGGTGGACCAAGAATAGGCGCTTCATGCTAGAAGTGATCTATGCGTGTATGTTTTCATCTTTTGGCGTCTTGGTTGACATGCTGATTGTGTTTGCATTGCCCTTCGTTGGTTCTGAGTGTTGATTCTTGTGCTTCTGTTCTCAAAATGAAAATGAGCTACAACATTGAAATGAAGAGGATGACAGAGTTAGATCCCGATATGTGCTGCATTGTAGAGGCTCATGTTAGATAATTTTTGTAAGCTGTGGGCGTTTCCCTTATTTTGGATGTTATAGGAATTATAATGACAATGTGACAGGCCTCAGGCAGTTGGTTGTTATTACTTCAATGATTACTATTAGAATTATCTTACATCTATTGTTATTGCTTATTTTTCTTGGCTACAACTGTCTTCAGTGATGTATTATAATGTTTGTTCAATTGTAATGAAATTTTGTGGGGATATTCCATCTGCTACTGCTGCTTCTTGATTGATGGTTCAAAACGTTCTCCTCCTGGGATTTGAGATGCACAGTGCTCTCTTCATTCTTCTTTGTTTCTCTCTTTCTTATAGGTTTTTTTTTGCGTGGGGGGGGGGGGGGGTTTTAAATTCTTGAACCTAATGTCTGTATCACCTCTTCTTAGTTAACCGCACCCCTTGGTTTTGTATTATACAGTGATTATTTAAAACTTCCAACTGATATCTCTTGTTCAGATAAATCCATTTTGCTCCTTTGCTTGTGATATGTCAGCTGCAGGTGCTGCTGGGAGTCTATGTTGCTTCTTCATGTTGCATAATGTTGTGAATGACAGGCCCATATGTTATTTAGTTTTAAGCATTAATGCCAATTTTGTTCTTTTGTTTGATTTGATCCAAAAAAAATATTTTTGTTCACCTACTCTTCAATTAGGTTCCCGGAGTTATTGTTTCTTCACATCCTAAAGTCCAAGTGTTATATTTGCAGTTAGTTTTCTTTTTAGTTAAAGGCATTGCTTTCATCTTGAAGGTGATGACATTCCTTTCAGCCGGTCATCAAGCAACAAAGATTTTGAAGTTGAAGCTGAACGAGGCAGTTCATGGCCAGAAAGTCCTTCTGGTGCTTTGCATGATATTGCGATGAGGTGTGGAACCAAGGTAATACTTTAGAATGTAAAGAGGTGCTGGCTTGTGATGTCCAATTGGTTTTCATATCAACTTTCTGATTACTTGTATTTATTGTAGGTTGAGTTTAGGCCAAGCTTTGCCCGTACCACAGAGTTAAAGTTCTTCATGGAGGTGTATATCTTTCTTCAACCCATACCTTCACATTTTTGTATTGATATTTGTAAGAGGTTTTCTGTTACCACTCACCATTCTTTGGTTGTACATTGTGGTGTCTCTGGACTTGCTGATTCTTTTGCTCTTGTTTTTCTTTCTGGATATGGTTTACCGTCTTATTTGTAAAGATTTTCTTATAATGTTTGACTTAGCATCTGTATCAAGTAACATGCTGAGGTTGTTAGGTACCTTTTCTCTGGACATGATTAAGACTGGATATTCTATGTTGCTCGATTTGCCCAGACTTGCATAAGGGTGACATACTCAATTCCTGTTTAAAGTCCATTCAATTTTGATTTTACTGAAGTGGAACGAAGGACCACAACTTGTGATACTATGTATCCGTCGCCTTTCTTAAATGTAGAAGTCTATGATTGTGGTTTTTTTTAACTGGAAACTATTAGTCCCTAAGATTAGTCAGGTGTAGAACTGTCTCCATCGAAGACCTATGCTCCGTAATCCATGCGGAAGGATCGTTGCCAGGTGCTTGTTGTAGTAATGTTATTCTTTGGTTAGGAACATAATAAAATATGTGGAATGTTCCCTCACAGAAGTGGTTGTTAGTTTCGTGATTCTTTTTTTGTGGAGCACAAAATTTCTCCCAGTTGCCGGGAGGGTGCTTCAGTTTAGCATTTTCATTCGGTCATTTTAATTTGGTCTTTACAATGCTTGTGCAGGTTTATTTTGCTGGAGAGAGAATTGGTGAAGGAACTGGTGTAATCAGAAAGGAAGCACGACATCGGGCTGCAGAGGCTGCTTTGATGAATCTGGCTGGTAAGTTTGCCTGATAATGGTCTTGAGCAGGTTTTGTGCAATTATTGTCTTTGTGTTTTTTATTAAAGTTTTTCATTGCTGAAGACTTGGTTGATTTTATCTCTGAGTCATGCAATAACGTTTTTGCAATATGGAGATGTTGCAATATTCTAAAGCAAAAGATGGAAATACTGTTTTTTTGTCAAGGTTGGGAGTCAAGGGTGTAGGAAGTTCATGCACTTTTTAGATTGATCTACATTGGCCATGCTACCTATTGTTGTCGTTTTGTCTGAATACCTTTTCTTTCTCCTACCATTAGCTGGTCGATTAGGGGCTTATGCTATGATCTGGGGTTTTCTTATGTACACATAAAAGCTTCATGTGATGGTTGTTATTCCCAGTGTGATTTATTGTTGTTCTGAGAATGTAGCACATGTTATCTGCAGATAGATATTTGACCCAAATAAAGTCAGATTCTACCGCTCCACAAAGTGATTCAAGTAGGGGTCAAAGTCCTAGTAACATGGGATTTTCAAGTGATGTGAATTCTCTTGGTGATCGTGCCTCAACAAGGGAGGAGACAGTACCTTCAGCTCAGCTACCGAAACTGGATGATTCTAATGTAGATAAGAACTCCATGAGCTCAGTTTCAGCTCTTAAAGAATTGGTAGGCTGCTAGAAAGTCTTCTCCTTGACCATGCTTTTTCTTTGCATGTGTGATTAATTAATTGGTTAACTGTTACACACTTGACAGTGCACTAGGGAAGGCCTTGGTATTGATTTCAGAGCTCCATCCCCGTCTTTAAATAACGCCAACAGAGATGAAATATATGCAGAGGTACTTGCTTTCATGTTTTAGGTTACTTGTAGAATCTGAAAATAGGTGAGCTATTAGTGTGCTTTTAGGCCTGAATTAGGGAAGCTACACTTTTTGATAGGATTTTTTAGCATAGAGTGCTAAAGGGAATTTATAAACCAACAATGAATCTTCTCAAGAGTTGATTGTGGTAAATATGGATAGATATAAGACCAGAAGATCCAGAAATGGTTTGATGGAACTTGACTCTATGAAGATGAAGCTCATTGTGTTTGTTACATATCTTTTATCTGTTTGCCTTTTCTTATTAAATTAACATGCAAAGCTCTTTCACCCCCTAAGAAATCTCATCTTTGACTCACTTTTGAGCTGTGTCTATTCCCTTTCAAATTATAACTGATACACATTTCTGCTTTAATTGTGTCGACCTCTGTATTTAAAACAGGATAACTGTGTTCAGGCTTGTCAATTTGGCATGTTTCAGAGTAACCTTTGTTTTTTTGGCTTCACTCATAGATGATCCTGTGCTGTCCAATATGTAATGTAGGTGGAAATAGATGGAGAAATTCTTGGCAAGGGCGTGGGATCGACATGGGATGAAGCAAAGATGCAGGTATGAGCTCCTTTTGTTTTCTCCTCCGTGTCCCCTACCCTTGAGAGGGGAAGAGTTGAAAATTGTTGTGTGATACTCCTTTTGGTGGATGCTTTTGGTAAATTTCTGCTCCCTTATGCCAGGCTGCTGAGAAAGCTCTTGCAAGTCTAAAGTCTATGCTTGGTCAGTTTACACAAAAGCGTCCAGCTTCCCCACGGTTAGTACTTAGTAGTTTCAGATGTTGGCTTGGTTTAGCCTTTTGTTTGGGAAATGTCATCACTGAAACGGTATACTATAAAAATTCTAAAAGGCTTTGACTTTGTGGTGCTGTCCTTCATGTTTTTATAAGCAAATACTAATTTGCTTTGTATTCTGGCCTTTTCTAAGGTTCATTCGTTTTGTTATATAATTCTTGAATGTTTTGATTTGCAGATCATTGCAAGGGATGATCAGTAAACGCTTAAAGCCAGAATATTCTCGGGTCTTTCAGCGTATGCCATCTTCAAGATATCCTAGAAATGCATCTCCTGTGCCTTGAAATCGAGTATATATCTTGTTGTTTCCAAAGCTGTCAGTGGTGACGGTTGGTTATGAATATGACAACCCTTTGCATCAGGCACGAGGACCTTGTGGTCCAATTTTGCCCCCTGAGAGCCTGATCATCGTAACCACCATAAGCGGGATTCATGATTTTCTAGACATGCTCGGATGGAGAAATTTGAAGAGTCCATTGGGTTTTACTGCAAACTGTATTCAAAGCAACACCTGACACTTCCTCCAGTGTTTGGCTATGGCTGTATGAAGAAATGTGAATACTATCCTCTGTGCGCCTGAGTGAAGAGCGAATGGTTCACTGCAAGCTGACCCATAGAGGTCAATTGGAGCGCCAGGTTGTTGCTATGTTCGTGAATCTTATGACTGTTGATAGAGTCGTTGTTCCCTGGATTTAGGATGTACAGTTGAGGGTAATAGCTGCCAAAGATATAGATGATGGGCCTCTTTCGAAATTGTATTTCTCTTCCCCATTGTAGGTATAGTACCTTTGTATACGCTTGCAGGAGGGGAAAGATTATTTTTTCACTTGACTCCATTGCATGGGAATAACATCTAACTTGGTTTGGCTGAATTTGGGAGAAGACAGTTCTTCGAGTCGATGTCTCTGATGGTTCCTGTTACTACTATAAACTGTAATGTAAATATGTAATATGCATTAGATGATTCGACAGCAAGTAACTATTTCCACAGCTGCACACTGTTCGTTCAAAGATTTAACGAAAGATATGAAAATTTTCACCTCGTCTATGGGTTCTGTTTTATAGTTGTATGCTCTTTTCGTGTAATTCTCCTCATTTTGTCATTATATCTTAATTATTCAATGTTTACAAAAGGCTACATTTCTCCCTTGTCCAAAAGTCAATAACTAATCTCATAGGTGGAGTTTAGCTGTGTGACTACTGAGTACTGATTGCTCACGAAAAATAAGAACTACTTGAGAAAGTAATCGGATATAAAAATCGATGAAGAAACAAATGATTTAACCAAATTATTATACTATATACTCATGTGTGATGTGTCATGCACCATACTTTAGTAATACCAAAGGACATTCACTAAAAACATATTGAGAGTATAATTTTGGAGATACTCTGCATTCATCAACTATAATTGTCTACACTATACTTTACAAATTCACCTATCATGTGCACAAAAAAAAAAAAAAAACAAATTCACCTATCATAACAAATATATTAACCAATTATAAAATAAATATTCATCAAGTAGCACACTTTACAATTTCACCAACTATAGTACACACATACAAATTTACCAATCAATCGATATGTCTAATTTGATGAATATGGTTGAGTTTAGTTGAAAACTCTACTTCATATATCGAATTAGATAGCTCGAATACAAACACAACTCTTATTTGGGCTAGGCTTTTAATGTTAATGTCTTACTGAACACGTACGTTTTAGGCCCATGATACTGTTTATATAGGCGGCCAAAAAACGTCTACAGTGTGCGTTACACAAAGCACCAAATCCCGTTATATCAGCAAAAAACCCTACGTTACTTCAGACCCAAGAAACCTCAACAATGGGTACTACTTTCAACCCAGGCGACCAAGTAGAAATCATATGCAACGAGGAAGGCTTTCAAGACTCATACTTCCCAGCAACAGTAATATCAGAAATCAACACCAACGAGTACATAGTCCAATACAACACTCTACTAAGGCAAGACGAGCAATGCCCGTTACGAGAGTTTCGAAAAGGCGATGATCTTCGGCCCGTGCCGCCGTATGTGAAAATTACAAGAGGGTATGATTTGGGAGATGAAGTTGATGCCTTTGCGAATGATGGGTGGTGGAAAGGGAAGGTGGCCGAGATAGTGATTGTGAACAAGGCTAAGAAGCATTGTGTGAGGTTTGAGAGGGATGGTGTGGAGATGGAAGTGTCTAAGTATTGGGCTTCTAGTATAAGGGTTCATCAAGATTGGGTTGATGGTGGTTGGGTGTGTTCCAAGAAGAATTTGCCTAAGTGAAGTGAATGAAGAGTGATCGTTTTTTGGTCTTAGGTTAAGTTTTTTTTTTTGGGGTGCAATATTTTAGGTTAAGTTTGTTAAGGTTTGTGTACGACTTTTCGAGTACCTGTTTTTAGAGGTGATTCTTTGAATTATTATGCTCGGTATTACTGTCTAGTGAAAAGTTGATTGAACTATTGTGAAGAATTTTAATTTTTTTTGTACATTGGATCGAGCAATTAATGTTACGGGGGAGGGGGTATGAGAATTCGAGCCCATAATATCTCTTAGGTATATTAATTAAGGTCTCAACAATTGGGCCATAATATGAAGGGTTTAGACTGCTTATATTTTCTTTGCCCCTTTTTATAATGGATCTTTCTTGTCGTCATGGTAATGAAATGTAAGAGGCCGAGAACCCCACTATCATGCTATAAAATGACTATCACATTTCTATTTTCACCCATTTTGCTTCGTTATTCGATTAGAGCTTGGTTTTGTAATATTTCGTTCGTCTCAATTGATTTGTATTATTTACATATAATTTAACTATTAACAACTCATGATAAACTTCAAATAATTAAAATACATATTGTTTAGAAGAGACCGTCTAATTTATTAGCATATTGACCCAATAATCGATACTCCATATAAAGTACACCGTCTTGCGCTCTCTATCAAAGTTTTTTTTTTTTTTTTTTTGAAAGGCTCTCTATCAAAGTTGAGTTAGCTTATACGGAGTAATAAAATAGTTCGTCGATCTATTTTAATCATAAAATATTATAGGAGTTATGTGATAAAAATACAAATATTAAATTTGTATGTAAAAGTACTTATATAATTAATATTATATGTTGAGGAAAGAAATTATCTTAAAGAAATGGTACATATTGGGACGGGGGTAGTAACATTTTATTTTCCAAAAGAGGAGTCAAATCTAATCCAATCCAAATTTAGCGCAAGTAAAAGTAAAAAGTAAAATTCGAAGCACAGTCAAATCTGAGTCAAGTACTTCATATTCCAACTTTGCAAGTACACAACTCCACCAGAAAGCTCTTTCAAAAAGCAGAAAAAAAACCCACCTTCCTCCCTCCACAGATCCACCATTTTCACAGCAAACCCACCTCAAATCTAGACAGACAAATAGAGAGAGAGAGAGAGAGAAAAACCCACCTCAAAAATGTCCTCCTTCGACGCATTCACAGACGACGGGACCCACCAAACCTCCTTCGCCGACGAGGAGGTGGTTGTGGAGGCGGATGACTCGCCGGACTTCGGGACCGGGACTTACGGGCACACCCCCTTCGGCGAGGAGGAGGTCATTCCGGTCGCCAACGGGAACGGGATGGCGTATGACTTGGGAGCGGATGAGGATGGGATATTCACCTCCGGGCCTGTGCTGCCTCCTCATGATCAGATGCGCGAGGAAGGCTTCGCTCTCCGCGAATGGCGTCGGTAATATTCTTTAACTAATATCTGGTGGATCTTGTTGCATTTCGTTGTTTTGCTCGTGATTATGTATGAGTTCGTTGGTTGCGTATGCATAATGTAGATGTGATTTGAGTACGCATATGGCGTTGCTAGGATTCTCGCCTTTACGAAATGATTTCACTATGATCTGTGTTGTTCGGGCCGGAATGTAGTTGTTACTGTTGTGTTTTACTAATATCTGGTGGAATTTAGTTGCATCAGTTTCTTTTGCTTGTAGTGTGATGTATGTATCAGTTTGTTGATTCTTTGTGCGTTATGTAAATGTGATTTAAGGGCGCGAACGGCCTCGGTAATAATATTGTCGTTTTTGTGGAAATGTTTGACTATGATCTGTGTTGTTTGGGGCGGAATTTAGTTATTCTTGAGTTTTAGTAAGATGTGGTGGATCTTGTTGCATTTGTTTCTAGTTATAAATGAGGTGTATCTTCACGTATGATGTATGTATGAGTTCGTTGGCTGTGTACGCATACTGTAAACGTGATTTGAGCAGGCGAGTTGCGTTGGTGATATTCTCGTTTTACGCTGTTTTAATTGTTAATTTGAACTTATCTCAAAAAAAAAAAAATTGTTAATTTGAACTCTTGGTAGTTTCGATTCCACGAGGTTGGGGACTTTCTCGTTTTTATTGTTTTGTTTAATTTACATTTAGTTAGGTTAGATTTGATATGATGTGATCAATGTAATATCGTGGAATTTAGTGCATCTAGTTGCATTTGTTTGTTTTGCTCGTGTAATTTTTAAATGACATGTATCATGTATGTATGAGTTAATTGGTTGCATATGCATAATGTAAATGTGATTTGAGTATGCGGGTATTTCATTTTATTTGTCCTTTCAAAACAGATCTGGATTTGAAGATGAGGTTGATAGTAGCTTCAGTTGATGTTTTGCTGTTCAATCGTGCGAATTAAGTATTTGATGAATCGGTAGTATTGTCGATTTTTTCGCTTTTTCAGTTGTGCAAATTAGGTATCTAGATGAGTAGTTTTGACAAAATTTTGATATTGAGCTTCGTCAAAAACAATAGAAAGGCATCTAGATGAAATAGGCTGTATTGCCGATTTTGAACTTCTTCGATTGTGCTAATTAGACATCTATAATCGGCACTACTTTCGATCCTTCACTTCATGCTTATTAGGCAAAAGTTAGATTGAATTTTTTTTCCTCTCTGGGAGAAACACAGTGCTAGCGAGGTGCCGAGGTTCATTATCTGGTTGACTCTTTTGGCTTAAGACAATTGGTCGTTATGTCCCGAATATAGATCCGAACCAAAACAATGTGAAGGCATCTAGATGAAATTGGTAGTGTTCTTGATTTTTCGCTTCTTCAATTGTTCTAATTAGGCATCTACCTTCAACACTATTTTTGGTCATTCACTTCACCAATTGTGTTAATTAGGCATCTAGATCCGATCCAAAACACTAGAAAGGCATCTCGATGAAATCGGTAGCATTGCCGTTTTTTTTTTTTTTTCCTGTTTGACAGTTGCCCTAATTAGAAATTTAAGACTCTTTCAAAAGAAAACACTAGAAAGGCTTCTAGATGTAATCATGGAATTTTGCGTTGCTTCGCGATTCACTATGCTATGGTTTTCTGATTTTCACTTCTTAAGTTGTGGTAATTAGGCATGACGATGAAATCAGCAGTTCGTTTGCTGATTGCTTGCTTTCTCATTTGTGCTAATTACTTACCTTAATCTAGATGGTAGTATTGTCAATTTTAATTTACTTCCACAGTTGGGCTTTATTAGGCATCTTGTTCTGGATGGATTAGGAAGTAAAATTTTGAGGTTTAGCTTTGTGGAATTTACTGATAAGCCACATTAAAAATATTGTTAGATCTGTATTCATCCCAGAAAACTGCTACCTAGAGGTTATTCGAGGTCGACCGAACGTTTGTTTTGGAGATGTAGACCTGTTAGGATTTATTTGGTTGAATCGCTAAATGCTACGGAAACGCTAATGTGGGACCTATAAAGTGGGCTATTGAAGTTGAGTTCCTATCCTTTTCTGAGTCTTGTGATAAATGAAGGTCTCTACTCTTAACATGGAGAAGGAATGAGAGATTAAATCAATCTGTATTTTTTCTATATATAGGTACAAGTATATTTGGTAGAAAAAGCCAGAGCGTGGGCGTGGGGGGATCTCCTTATTTTAGTAGCATATTGAGATTGGAAAGCAAAAGGAGTTAAGTTTGCTGATCTGGCAGTTAATTGTGTATTTGTGAGAAGTCAAAAGTGTTGTTAGATCTACCTACAGCTTCAATTGTTTGGTGGTTGTGGGGTTTCCATTTGTTCATTGATTGTTGGAAGGTCAAGATCCAAGGAAAATCTTACAGATGCAGGCTTGTTGGGATATATTCGATTGTGTCGCTAAGTAAACATTAGTGATAAATCTGTATGTTAGGCTAGTGACCTTATAGTTGTGTATTTTTCCAAGTCTTATGGTAGTTGAAGTTTCACTTAACTAAAATAATTGAGGTGTAGTCGTATTATGGAAATGGGAAGAAGAATCCATCTAGCAAATGAACCTGTTTTTAGGAGACGGTTTGTTTGATAGAGAGAGGGAGTACGACAGATGTTATTCCAAAATTCTTTACCTTTCCATATCTAAGCACATTAGGATCTATGCTACATGTAACATAACTTTCTTTTGTCTTATTTCTCTCATCAGTCCTTCTTAAGATGCGGGAACAACCAACTTGTGAAATCCTTACCTAATGAAGTCACACATCGCTGTTCATACGCGGAGCAACTACTATCCCCTGCTGAATTTTCGGAAGTAGAGTCAGGGAGAGGAGAAAGGCAAGTTAGAGGAGGGAGGAGGATATTGATCTATTTAAGTAGGTTATAGGATCATCATTTCATAGCTTGATGATGATGCGTAAGTTCAGAAATAGAAGATATTGCAGTAGGGAGTGGTTGAGCATCCTTTTGAACAGGAGATCTCATACTTAATTTATATAGGGAATTTGGTAAAACATGCCTCACAGGGCATAAAATTCCAACACCTTTCTGTATGGCAACTTACACAGTGTGTATTTTTTTTGTAAGTAGGTATGTCTTTAAATCACTGACTTTTCTACCTCATTTTAGTAGTTATTCTTTCTTCTTTATCCAACTAGGTTGCTGGGATAAAAAGCAAGTATTGAAAAGGAGTGCTAAAGGATCATTTTCAACATAAGATCTCGTACTCAATGGACCTAGTAAATCTGCTGAGACATGCTTCACAGGGCATAAAATTTCAAGCCGTGCTGTATGGCACCTGAAGCATTGTCCCCAGGGGCTGAAGCACAATTAACATAGTGTTTATTCTGCTTATTACTTTGGGTAACTATGCCCGTGAAGCTCATCTTTAATTCACCAACTCTTCTACTTTCTTTTTGTAGTATTGTAAGAGAGTATGGCATTCTGTGAGAGGAATTATGATTAGCCCCTTTCAAATTAGTAATAGCATATGACTATAAACTTTGAGCTAAAAGCTTGGGACTGCTACTGGAAGCTTAAGAAATCACAAACTTTCATTATAGGATCCCATTACTGTCAAATTTGAAGAAGATCGATGGATAGACCTTTGAAAACAAAATTGCAGTAACTCTTGTTCCAGGCTTATGAACAAGCATCTTTCAGTTTAGCCTTTGGGAAATGGGAAATGATTGAATCTTTGATGTGGATCTTAGTCTTCCAGTTTCATTTGAAGTTGTAATCATCTTGCATACTCCTTAAATGCTGTGCTGATTTAAAATAAACTTCATCGGGTGCTGAACTGCTGATGAAGATACTTGCAGTTGACATGAACAACCTTCATATATGTTACTTGCCCTCCTGTCTCAATACTGAAGGTTGTGCTGATTTAAAATAAACCCTCTGCGGCTGTGGATTTGGTTATTCGTTACCTGCTGGCTGCCTTTAATGTTATGGATAGTCTCCTATGTGATCGTAAGGGCATCTAGCTGCAACTCATGAACCATTTTTGTGCTACCTCTGTCCCTAGTATGAATTTGACTGCTGAGTTTTGCCTGGGTAACCTGAAACTAGAAGGGCAGTTAAAAAATTGCTATCAGATCCTGATATCTTGTTTCTATGGGCATCATTTTCGTATATTATAGCTTTTGATGGTGGTTGTGGTGCAGTGAAAATGCCATTAGGCTGGAGGAAAAGGAGAAGAAGGAAAAGGAATTGAGAATGCAGATTATTGAAGAAGCCGAGGAGTTCAAACATGCATTTGCTGAGAAGAGAAAACTCAATGCCGAGACCAACAAAACCAACAACAGGGACAAAGAGAAGGTATCTTGCATTGATGCAGCCACACTAATTATTTTGCTCCATTACTCTCTTCCTTAATCTTCCAACAAATGCTCATGGGCTTGGAATTGAACAGATATACTTGGCTACTCAAGAGAAGTTCCATAAAGAAGCAGATAAACAGTACTGGAAAGCAATCGCAGATCTCATACCTTATGAAGTCCCCAACATTGAGAAGAGGAGAGGGAAGAAAGAAGACAAAGACAAGAAACCATCTATCAATGTCATCCAAGGTCCTAAGCCTGGGAAGCCCACTGATATGGGAAGGATGCGACAGATACTAGTTAAGTTGAAGCATACACCCCCACCCCACATGATTCCACCAAAACCCGAGGCTGCCAAGGATGCCAAAGATGGAAAGGACGGTAAAGATGCCAAAACGGGAAAAGATGCTAAAACAGGAAAAGATACTGCAAAGAAAGGTGCCAGCCCCAACGGTTCTGTCAAAAGTGCCAGCCCCAACGGTTCTGAAAAGTCTGAGAACGAGTCTACCCCAGAAGTAGCTGAACAACCAACTGCGGAAGCTGAGGCAGTAGCTACTGCTTGATTTCACACGATATGTTTGTCCAGATCTCTTTATGTGCAATTGATTTGCTACAGCACCCTAATTTCATACTTTTCTGATCTCACTACACCATGTATTATGGAGAAAGGAACTGATGTAGATGATTCCATGCTTATATGGACCATGAGGCTTCTGGTTTATGCTGTCCAAAATATCATAGAAGTTTTGGATTTGGATCTTGTATCTCTTTTCCCTCGTATGAAGGGTATTCTATACTCTTTCTGTTTCCTCGTTTGTGGATTTTGTATGCAGGTTTTTGGATTCATTCTAGTGTTGTTTAAAGCGAAACTGAAGCATATTGCTCCTTTGTAGTTTCGTGACGCTTAAATTCATTTCATTTTATTATGCCATTATATATATGTTCTTCATATCGCATGTTTTATTTTTGTTTTGAGTTTTAAACTCTTTAAGCGTTACAGGCATGAGTGAAAATCCTCATTGATGCATGATTTATCTGATAAGAAACAATAGAGGATGTATTTTCTTGACAAAGTATGTCAATGAGGTCTTGACCTATTGATGATGATTGAGGGTTGCGTTAGTTCGCACTTCGAATCTCCCCTTCTGCTTTGAAATGGAATCTTTGTACAATAAGCTGAACACTGAAGGCGTCAACATCAAGTAAGTATTGATCATTTCAGATTAACATAAACATCTTCTACTGTATTTGACTTCAAAGTTAAGACCAACTTATGTTGTGGTTCTTCTTCTCAGGAGTAAAGGAGTCGACAGTAATTGATGCTATGACATCCAACTAAACCAAACAAATCGGATCATTGAACCTATGGTAGGTGACTAGGTGGGGTATAGTTTGAGCAAATTCATAGTACTAGTTAACCTTCAGTCATCACGGTTGCCATCTAACCTGTATAGACGCTTGGTGAACAGCTTTATTCACAATGATGTCAAAATCTCTCAGCTTTTTCTTAACAATATAAGGGGATAAATTATCATACTGGTTTTTCAAGTCAAATTTTTGCGCTTTCTGACCCTCCCTTATTGCGATCACTCATGTTCTAGACAAGACTACAATAATATACTTCTTCTACGTGTAATATTCATTTCATCCTGGTATTTATTCATTATTGTAGTCTACACTGACTTTTGCATTCATGTAAAACCCTGCTCGGTCCATAAGAAAATAGTACTGTGGGTTATCTTCATTCTTTCAAACAGTTGTGACCAAAAGAATGGGTCATACACCGAAACTGAGAGTTTTAGACCATGCAAAAGCATCAACTAGGTGTCCCTTATTCGAATAGTCTAACATCCCTAAATTGATTAAAAATGAACATTCACTTGTTGTAATATATATACATTACAATATAAAGATAAACCTAACATTGTGGATGTTAACATGACACAGTTGTTTCTGAAACCACGTTAATATCAAAGTATAAGTAGTCTACAGAGGAAATCTGGACATAAATACAATATATACTCTCTTCGGACAATACTTCTGAACCAATCCCAAATACCAGATGACAACAAGCCAAAAGACCTATTGAATAAGCACCTGGTGAAAGAATGTTCTCTATTTTACAGTGCTAATCCTACTCTATACTGCTTATCTAAAAGATCTGTAACTAGGACTCTTTTTTAGTGCAGATCTGTAACAAGGACTAACCAATAAAAGAATGTTAATAAATTTGTGAGCTTCATTCTTCATCTTGGAGACACTTCAGTGATTGTGATAGGGGCAGAGCTAAAGTGAAGGGCGCTGGAGGCTCCAGATGTCCCCTCCCGTGGACCACCGGTATCTGGAAAGAAACCTGGGGCTGTCAATTGCTTCTCATTCAGTCGTGTATTTCTAGACAACATTTCAATAACTTGACTCATCAGCGGCCTTCTGCTAGCGGTTGCTTGGGTGCAGAAGAAAGCCACAATCATGTACCTAATGACAATGTCTTCTGGATATTCTCCCATTTCTGAATCCACTAGCTCGAGCAGTCTTCCTTCTTTGTACAGCTGCCAAGCCTATCAAAACAAACCATATCATGACAAAGAATATAATGACTCAAGAAGATAGGAAACATTTAACAACCAAAAGCCTAAGCAAGAACAGAGATTCTAAACAAGGACGCTGATGTTCAATAAACTTAGGCTGTTAGTACCGCAGTTTATACCACTAAATCTACATTTGGTTAGGTCAGCTACAGAACCTATACTTCCAGCCTCAAAAAGGAAGGGATACCTTCATGCACAGGATAGGTCTCTTTTGATGGTAAGCATTACGGAGTAACTAGTACACTATGCCACTAAGACTTCATGACACAAACCCACAAGACACTGTATGAGTCACAAAACCTGGATATGACACGATTACTCATGCATTCCAAATGAGACAAACTACACAAGAAACAGCAACCTAAAAACCTTTTTTCTATTTAAATAGACATGTTGGAAGACAGTCCAGGAAAACTTAAGTAACACAGACACAGAACAACTTTATGACATCTCACATACACCCTTTGTCACTTGATTTACTCTAATAATCTCGAGTTCTTGACTACTTTACTGCCCCACTGTACTGAAAGGAAGAACAGATGGCAGTATCAGCTAAATTGTACAAGTTGTCCTCACACAGTCGCACTTGAAATACAATGATACAAACTTATATGACGAACAGTTTTTCTCTAAAAACACCTGGTACCCTTGAGCTCTTGACAGAGTACAGAATGACTCTCTATGTCATATCCCATATTCCCATTAAGTTTTGCACATTAATTGATGAGGGTCAAGTTCCAAAAGAAAAGTGAGTCCGTCAAATACATTTGTTAAGTAATGTGCACCATGCAAGAATCCCCATAGAAGTAAGAAAAGTGATACAACTAGATCAGAAACTGAAAGGTGCTTCCAAAGCAGTTGCATTTTAGTCATACTATCATGAGTTGGTATTCTTTAACTTATGTCAAGCTAGGAGCAAAACACAAGAACATCAAACAGAAAAATTGAGAATGAAAAAATAAACAGAGTTGAAAAGTAATATGATAATTTACATACCCATTCCAGAAGATATTTATGCGATCCACCCCAATTTGCTTTGGAACTGCTTTGGCCGCTGATGATTTCAAATATAAGCACACCAAAACTATAAACATCCGCCTTGATTGTCAGATGACCACCCAAAGCATATTCTGGTGCCAAGTAACCACTGCATCCAGAACCCAAAGATGAGCAAGTTAACATTGTCTTAGACAACTTATCATTTTTTATCTAGGAGAAGGGAGTGAAGTAGGGGCTGTCTGGGTGGCACCAAGAAAAGCGCAAGAACACTATTGCACTGGCTCAGAAGATTCTAAACTTCAGAAGACTCAGCAAACATTGATATCTCTCTAACAGCATCTGCTTTAAACAAAATGTAAACCTAAATTCTATATTTCCCGTAGGAGTCCATGTAAGTAAAGCTCATGCTACCAAAAGTTACTTGTGAACCGCGGAATAAAATAGGATCAAGTACTTCAACCTTCGATGGTATTCAGAATGACAAAACTTGTCCCTCATAGATCGTCAATAGCCAGATTCATCAGATCATGATGAAATCTGGCATGCATCTGCCCTTGTCAAGAAAGATATTCTCATACAGCTATATATTGGGTGCAAAAGTTCCAAAAGAAGTGGCTTTACCGTGCAGAAATGAAAACGAAAATTTAAATGTTTCCTCAAGGAAGGCCAAATTATGTTATATGGATCAAGCTTGCTTCATGCATGTGAACACACACAAGACACAACATCTCATAACCATATAGCACAATTAATTATCTAAAGAGAATAAAGGCCTTCTTTTGTAGGGAAGAAGCTTTTTAAAACAAATGAGAAAGACACATACGTTGTTCCAGCTATTCTTGTGCTAATGTGAGTGATATCATCAGGAAACAGTTTAGCCAACCCAAAATCTCCAATTTTTGGTGAAAGATCTTTGTCAAGAAGTATGTTACTTGCTTTGATATCCCTATGCACAATGCGTGGCACAGTTTCTTCATGGAGGAAAGCAAGACCTCTAGCGGTACCCAAACATATAGATGATCTTCTTTTCCAGTTCAATCTACTACGATCACTAGTATAACCTACAAGAGTGATTGGTAAGAATGATGTCTTCATAGTGTCTTGTATAAGATTATATAAGCGGTTCTTCTTCATTCATGAGTTTGTGACCTTACCTAGCAATGCACGATCGAGGCTGTTATTTATCACATACTCATAGACTAAGATACGGTTAGTTCCTTCGACACAGCATCCAATTAACTCAACTAGGTTTGGATGCCTGACATTGGAAATAGTATTAATTTCAGTCAAATATTCACGCAAGCCTTGCTTTGATTGAGCACAAAGTGTTTTGACGGCAACTTGGAGTCCACTCCTGAGGATCCCCTAACAAAATACCAAGTACATCCATAAGCAAAACAGTAAACAGATGAATAGATTTTTCACAGAAAACCAATGGTTTCTAATAGGTACACATTCACATAAGACCACTAATCTACAGATCAATTGAACAGTGAACCACATAATATCCAAATTAATTGGATGATTTAAGCTGGTTTTTAGTTCTGACGATGCATAAGACTAATCAGCCAAATTATGAATACTTGATATCTAAAACACATCAGGGAATCCCTATGCAATGGTGGGGAATACAGAAAATCCTATCATACTGTTGTTGACAGAGTGAAATTTGGAAATGGTAAACTGTGGTCAACATGGCACTTTGTAGCCAAGAAAAGAGGTAAAAAGCTACATAATGCGATCAGGGAAAAATAAAGGGAAAGGAGGGTGGGGAAACGAAGGTTTCCAAGAACACAAGCAAATAGAAAATTGAAAGAAGATGTTTCCAGAGTTTTAATGGTGAGAGCAATGGCCATAAATTGCTACTTAACAACTTGCATAGATATTTCAATGAGTACCTTAAAAACTATTCCAAATCCTCCACGCCCAATCTTATTGCTCAAGTTAAAATTATCTGTTGCAACTCTCAATTCGTTGTAGGAGAAATGTCTGACATTCTCGAGCAATTGTCCTGCTTACCAGAAAGCATGAAATTTAGTTATTAGAACTCAAAAATGAACAACACAATATAAAGCCTATAATAGTGTTATTGTTAGATTGCTATTTTAAACCAGATTAATGACCCTTGCGGTTCAAACGTGCATCAAGATCTATACAACATCACCTACATTGTGCTAGTTTCATATAAACATGTGCAGACGAAGTCACATGAATATCGAGTGACTCCTTTGCATCCCTTCACCTCAGAATATACTCCTCCCAGTTTCCAGGAACTATACTTTTTTATTCTCAACTTTGACATACATCCATGATTTCATGTTTAATTGATGCATCTATTTTCATTTCCCTCTTAAAATCATGTTTCTTTGGAACAATGACAATATCAGCTCTTGAACCCTAGCAATTCCACTGTAAGAATTCAGTAACAGATAATGCATATATAGAAATTATTTACCTTCCACCTCTCTTACAAGAGTCTTGTTTCTTTGGGAAGAAGGGCCTCCAAAGCAGCCACAACTCATATCTGTTTATTTATAATGTGTACAATAAAACAAACTATAAGAGACAACACATTAAAGACAAAAACCCAGATACTAAAACTTATATAGTCAAAGATGCTCTAAACTAAAGCTTGATCACCTTGTAGACAACCCCCATTATGTTCTCTTGTGGTTAAATAATTGATTGGCTACCTTAACAGCAGCCTACACAACATCAAACTGACTTGTCTCACATTTTTAATACACTTCTACACAAATTTGAGAACCAATAAAGATAAGATAGAATTTTAACAGATAGAGTAAAAACTAGCTAGAGCATGCGACAAAGTGAAGAATGGTCAAAATTCCATAATTAGCAGCACCCCATCCCACTTTCAAGCTCCAATTCATGGATTACGACAAAATTACAGAAACCCAACAAGAATCCAACCTCAAAAACAGTATCCACCAGCAAAACAATGCACTAGAGATCCAAGAAAACAAAAAACAGCACACAATTCTAAGCTGAAACAATCATGAATATTAAATGGGAACATTCCAACAAAACTGGAGAAAACACGCATTAATAAACAATTAATGATTACCTCGTGCTTACAGAAGATGAAGACAGCTAATCATTTAATGGCTTAAGCTTAAAAGCTTTGATGAGTACTAAATATATTTATCCCTTAAAAAATAAACCCAAGTTTTATTTTATTGTTATGATGATCCTTGCTAGATTGTGTCAGTCTATGTTAGATTTGGTGAAGTACGGAGTATTATTTTTCAAGTGAATGTGTAATAATAAAGTATGAAAAGTTTAGTTATTGGATAGTGTCCTTTTCTTACAGCATCTACCCTGAGCTGTAAGTAACAGATAAAAGTTGGGTGAAGGGGTCTTCATGGCGCTTTGATATTTGCCGCAATACTGTAATATTTACTACTACTACTACTTGTCAATGTGTTCTCACCTTCCTCCACACACATTGTTCCTTTTCCTCGTGTTTTCTGCAGTTGACTTTTCTCTTTACTTTGATTTTTTCTTCTCTCTTTTTTGGGTTCCTTTTCCATGGTTTGGTTATTTTAGCTTTCATTCCCTAGTCGTAAATTTCCATTTTCAGTCCTGTGTACGTTGGACTGTAGATTACATGCATGTTACAATGTAGTAGTCAAATTTCTGGATTTCATTCTAGACGAATTTTCAAGGAATTCATTCTTTGTTGAGCGTATATTAACATTTAGGAGTTACGACTACGCGATGACGCGTTATAAGGTTCATAGTAGGTACTCGTCGAGATATGTCACCTTGATCATTGTGATTAACTAGTTACAATCTTCTAACTCTTTTATTTTGGAGTTTAATCTTTATTTTAAAAAAAAAATTCGTATAATTATCAATCACATTATAGCAATCAAAGTATCCTACACATCACATGACCAAGACCATCGTCCATCAACCATATGTACTATACCTGACGTACGTTATAGTAAGATTTTGTGGTGTGCATTTAAGTGCATGTAAGATCTGGTACTGTATGACGTAGATGAGATGCTGCTGACGCATTTCGTATGTACGCTCTTGTAGTGTTGTGCGTTGTATACTTGTATCTAACATTGTTTGACCAAAAATGGCATTGCGGACACATGCACTTATGGAAACCTGCAAGAATGAACTCCCAGCTCCGCGGGTTAGCATAGGACAGAGCCTACCACGTCCAAATCAGAGAATGAATTTCTTGAAAGTATTAAATACGGAGTAATACATACTCTATAAAAGTTGAATACGAAGATAGATGTGATAAGTTGTGTGTGTCTATCTATTTATCTATCGATCTATCAATGACGGAATATACTAAAACAACAACAATAATATAATGGTTGTTAACTTGTGGCATTGCCACATATCGCTACTACGTTTTTGCCTTTTATAATTTTATTTTATTATTTTTAAATTTAGCTATTAATTTTATTTTGTAACTAAAGTACCACTTTAAAAAATGGCAGTGTTGGATTTTTTTATCATCCAGATTGTCAACAAGTTACACAATCTATAATAGCTACATAATTAATAAAAATAGAAACTTCTACCTCCCATAAGCAATGTCTATTAAATTTAATGCATTGTATAAATTGTCATGTGCTATAAGGATATTAATTTTTTCCGATTTTCAACTTAATAGTAATAAATTTCATTTACCAACCATTATGTTATTGTTACCCTAGCGAATATCGCGCACAATGATAATACAACATCAATTTAAGATGTTATTCTTGGTTAAACAAATTAAGTACTTTTTCATCCTACTCCCTAATCAAGTAAACAACTGACCATATGAAATATTTTTTTTTGGTACAAACCATATGAAATTTGTATGTTAACTTACCTATATCCTAAGTATATTACAGGACACACATGATACGATAAATAAAACATATGCAAAGGCAGCTATTACGGCATTGTAGATGCATTAGAGTAACTACAAATCAAGAGCAATCACTGAACAAATTATCGTATCGTGAGTGGAATTACTTGTACGATAACCAATTTCTTCAATATGTCCATATAAGAGTTTTCGATCACAACCACATCATTAACCCTTTTTCTATATCTTACTTTCCAATGAGGTGGTCGAGATAGATATGATATGGTTAAGTGCTCACAATTGCTAAAGAAGAGATGAGGAAGAATGAAACAATAAAACCCTTGAAATGTTAAGCACAAATGAAATAAAAGGGTTTATGGTGACAGTTCTAAGTTGAAACAATATCAAATTAATGAAAAGAAGAGTTACATAAATGAAGAATATTCTTTCGATATTGGCTTTTCTTTTCCTTTGACTATCAACCACTTCATGCTTATTTTTCTTTTTTGTGTGTATGTTGAGATGATAATTTATTTAAAAAATTGAGGTAATTATTCGGTATACTTGAGAGCAAGTACTCTTTATATGAATATTTATATGTTTTTCATGTAATTAAAATTAACATTTTTTTGCAAAAACTATATACCTTCAATCTAATGTACATGAAAACAGTTAAAGGTGCACAAAAAATTGCTAAAGGTGAGTGTATATTCAATTCGGTCTGCTACTTAACATCATTTGGTTAACCACGTACTTTTTGTAGTATTGTAATTATATTTTACTAATTTTTTAGTCTTAATATATTTATTTTATCAGTTAAAACTTTTTTTCTTTATGTATTTTAAGTTTATTTTTATATATAAAATTAACAGATAAATTTTAGTTGAATAAAGAAGTCAACCGTTTATATGAAAACGATAATTTAGCAACCAAAAAATAACGGGTTATAATAATTTGAAAACAAATTGTGGAGTTATCACCTTCCAACTTGCATGGATATCTCAAAGTTGGATTTAAGTGATTGTTGTCATATCTTCGAATTCCTATTATCACATATTCACATATAAAACATATTTGCGTGGAAAAAACGTATCGCGTCACTTCATATCGGTCATCTACTCTTAAAATAAACCATATATATGTAATAGTTCATGCTTCTTATACAGATTTTAATAGATCAATAACTTGTTTTACATTAACACAAATATAACAAGTCACATTCTACAAGCAATATTATCAACCGTGAAATTCACGGATAATATTCTAGTAATATACTAAAACAACAAACAAGTAGGCCACTTGTCACACTCATATTTTTTCAGCTTTTTTCTTTTTATTGTTAATTAGATCAAAAAACTTTTAAATATCACAATTTACAATATCTAGTATATTCCATTATTATGAAAATGTTGATGCCATTTTTTCACAAGTACATGAATCTTATCCCTTATAATCTACCATATGTCCCTATCTTGTTACTATTGGAGGGCTTTTGACAATTTTCTTCATTTTTCAAGTGTATATATATCAATCATTTTCATCACTTTTATTCAATAGTATTATTATTTTTAAATAGCATATAACACTATTCATAAATTCCCAATTATTTTCAAGTCAAACTCATTTCTGACAAGGGGATCGTTGTTGTAAAATGGAGAAAAATATGGAATTTTTTATATTAAGCTTTGGAGGTTGGATTCTTTACAGGCCTTGCACTTTGATGGATTATTTTGAATATTTGCCTTAGTATTCATTAAAATGTCTGTCTCCCTAGATTTGCATACTACTTTTATGTTTGTTTTGCAAATACACCAAAGTATTAACTTTTAATACCTATATATATTTTAATTTAAATTATATAAATAATATTATAAACCATTCCTACATTTGTATAAGAGGATGTTACAAACTTATAAAAATTATTACCATATTATCAATATTTTTATTAAATATTAGGTTTACTTAATAACTTTCTAAAAAAATGGAAAACAGAAAGTAACTCTTTAACTGTGTATGCTTCTTTATTTTTGTTAACAATATTTTTTTATTTTTTTCTATATATATTTAGAAAAAGATATCATAAGAAAGCCTCACATAAAAGTTAATCGTTTTATATATATAGTATCATTTATAATTACCCTTATAAATTGCAAATTCAAGTTCGTTCCATTTTAATATAAACTAAAATGATGTTGACTTTTATAAAAAAAAATAGCGTTAAAAAGGTAAAATACTATGACACGGGGTTTAAAAGTAAATAAATAATAAAATACTTATACTTGCCTCCTAACTCAAGTGTTTCGGTTTGGTTGTACTTCACAACTAATTTGATGGTTGCTTCAAAGTATTTTTCCATTCCAAATATGTGACGTTCTCTTCCATGATTCGACCATTCTCTACCCAAACCTTCATTGTATTTCTCTTGCGAACTAAGTTTGGCTAAAATCCAAACATACGAGGAATTACTATGACTTCAAAAAAAATTGAAGTATTTGGTCGAAGTGTGCATTCACTCTCTTTTTCATAGATGGGTCAAAGACCATAAACTGTAAAACTTTTGACGCTATTTTTTCCCACTTAGTACATTTCCTGGCACACAAATCCAACGGCCATACAAAAACTAATTTGTACGTCAATAGTGTTGGGTCAATCCCACTATAATCAATACTAAGAGCCCTTCTGAAGTATATGCTAATCATAACAAGTATAAGAAAATTGTTCATCATGATGATGGATAATGCAGGTAATCACGCAAATGAGAGGAGGATGAACAATGATGGTATGCAACAATGAATGATTAAATAACCGATGATGATCAATGCACACACAATTGAGATTTCTCAATAATACAAAATACATGAGTTACATTTTTGTAAACCGATAAAACTAATAAGCATATTCAATTTTTATTACTTGTAAGTTCCAAATTAAATACCTACTTTGTATTGTGAATTTTACCAAATCGTTTTTCTCAATTTATAGTTTTATCTTTTCATTTTCTTTTGACTTTTCTGTCATTTCTATACATTATGAAATGAGGGATCCATTTGCATATAATGCTAGAGTTTTCAGAGATTGGCTTAAGACTTGCCATTATAAATAATATAATAAATAATATAATGTGTAAATATTATAAAATATATCATAAACTCAAATTTGAACACCTTAATTAGTAACTAATACAAATTCCATACCTAATTACAATCATATTGTATCAAATATTCCTTGAAAATGCAATTAGTTGCATTCATATACAACTATACGTTAAAATACAAAGCTTTTTTATTAATGCATGTTATTAACGCCTAATATTAAATACCGCTAATCACTTACTGTTTGGGACTGTTTTCCCTCTTGAATAACCTGTACTCGCATTGGTTTTGGATTACATGGGCAGATAGCGATCGTGTTTGATGAGTACTTACATTGGAATACATTTTGGGGACTTTCTTATTAATATTTTTTTGGAGTGACAATTGTGCCAAAGATTTTATTTATTAAGACTTTGTCTTTCTCTTTTAAAGATTGTAATTTGTTTTCAGAGTTTCGAACCCATAGTATTTTGATTTATTTAAAGACTTTCGTTGTTGAATCATTTCTTTATTTGTATGAATGTTGAACTTTGAAGACCGATTTGGTGTTTAGCCTTTGTTAAACATTAAGGATTCTACCCTCCGCATGTCAGGCTGTCTCAGTTTATGAGTTTAATTGCAGATTAGTTTGTGAGTTCATTATTAATTGGTTAACACTTGATGCCAGATCAGCATTTTAACGTTTATAGTTAATAACGTTAGTGTTAAGGGCACTAAACATGGATTATGATGATAGTCTGGGGTACTAAACTTGGATTTGCCCAAAATATACGGCACCAAACGTGAAAATCCATTAGATAAAGAACAACCTAAAAAAAAGTAAAAAAACAAAGAACAATGCAAGCACCAACTTTAGAATGATCGATCGAGAAGAGTAGTTCATGGTTGCAAAAATGCCTACCTTAGTTATGTTCTTTGATATTAGAGAGAAAAACTAAAAAACTTGATTGCCTTTATGCATGGGAAAGCTAGAAGAAATCTTATCATCCTTTGCATTAACATGACGAGAGAAAGGCAGATGAACTGATGAAGGGATGTTTGAGCATAGCATAATGACGACTTTAGTGTTTTTTAGGGAATTAAGCTGGCAAAAGATGATTTTTAGGACGACATAGTTTAAGATTCTTTTTTCCTCTTTTTTCCTAAGTTCATAAGTGTAGTACAAGGCACGTCAGATTATATTAAGTGTCTAGAACATCTGCCAACAATGGTCCAAAATGGAATTAAACAATCAAAAATATGGAAATATTCATATAACAACTTGGGATCACTTGAGATTATTCTTGTCAAATTTTCCAAACAACAAAACCACCAACACTAAGTCTTAAACAAGGAATCTACATCGTGACCATAAAAGTAATTGATACGCTACCCAATCTAGCAAGGAAACTGATGTTTAACACACATAACCTGCTTCATTGAGTAATATGTTTTTAGTCCAGTGTACACAGTATAATAATAATGTTCATAGCAAAGGTCTAAAACGGAAATAAACGATCAAAATCAAGAATTACTCATAAAAACTCGGAATTAAATTCGAAAGACTTTCAAACAGGATAATCCCTTGCTAATTTTTCTCCACAAGGAATAGAACTTTGTACTTGATCTCCCTAACCCAAAGAAGAACACAAACATGATTGTAGTGACACGTCAGGTTCAAGTAACAGGTCCATAACGCCTATTAACTAAGGTCTAAAATGGAAATAAACTATCAAAGTATAGGATTACTCATAAAAACTCAAGATTAAATTCGAAAGAATTTTCAAAACACGAGATTATCCCTTTGTTAATTTTTCCTTATTTAAACACAACAATAGAACTTCGTACTTGATCTCCGTATTAGACCCAAAGAAGAACACAAACAAGAATGTAATGACATGTTAGATTAAGTTAATAGGTCCATAACGCCTATTATCAAAGTTCTAAGATGTAAATAAACGATCAAAATCTAGCATTACTCATAAAAAAATAGGATTAAATTCGAAAGACTTTTCAAGCTCAAGATTATCCCCCGTCAAATTATCCTTTTTTTAAATACAATAGAACTTTGTAATTGATCTCCTTATAAAGACCCAAAGAAGAATACAAACATAAATCTAGTGACACATCGAATTATATTAACAAGTCCATAACGCCTATTAACAAAGATCTCAAATGGAAATAAACGATCAAAATCTAGGATTACTCATAAAAACTTGTAATTAAATTCGAAAGACTTATGAAACTCGAGATTACCCCTTGTCAATATCTCCTTTCTAAAACACAATAGAACTTTGTACTTGATCTCCCTATCAAAGACCCAAAAAATAACACAAACAAGAATGCAGTGACACGTCAGATTAAGTTAACAGGTCATAACGCCTATTAACGAAGGTCTAAAATGGGAATAAACGATCAAAATCTAGTATTACTCATAAAAACTCAAGATTAAATTCGAAAGACTTTTCAAACTCGAGATCATCCCTTATCAATCTTTCCTTTTTTAAAACTTTGTACTTGATCTCCCTATCAAATACTACCGACACACTTCACAATAACGCCTATTTACAAAGGTCTAAAACGGGAATAAACAATCAAAATCTCGTATTACTCATAACAACTCGGGACTAAATTCGAAAAACTTTTCAAACTCGAGATTATCCCTTATCAATATTTCCTTTTAGAGAATTTACTAAATCTAAAATTTCTCAAAACAACTCGGGACTAAATTCGAAAAACTTTTCATACCCGAAATCATCCTTGTAAATCTTTCCTTTTTTATAACATTGTACTTGATCTCCCTATCAAATACTACCACCACACTCCATGATAACGCCTATAAACAAAGATCTAAAATAGAAATAAACTATCAAAATCTAGTATTACTCATAACAACTCGGGACTAAATTCGAAAAGCTTTTCAAACTAAAAAACAATCTTTCCCTTTTCAAAACTTTGTACTTAATCTCCCTATCAATTACTACCAACACACTCCATAATAACATTTGGTAGCAAAGGTCTAAAACGGGAATAAACAATCAAAATCTAGAATTCCTCAAAACAACTCGGGACTAAATTCGAAAAACTTTTCAAACTCGAAATCATCCTTATCAATCTTTCCCTTTTTAAAACTTTGTACTTGATCTCCCTACCAAATACTACCAACACACTCCAGAATTCTCCCTAATAACGCCTATTAACAAAGATCTAAAATGACAATAAACGATCAAAATCTAGTATTACTCAAAACAACTCGGGACAAAATTCGTAAAACTTTTCAAACTTGAGATCACCCCTTATCAATCTTTCCTTTTTAAATCTCCCTATCAAATACCACCAACACACTCCAAACAACAACACAAAGAGACACTAAGGGTCTGTTCTCTTCAACTTATTTTCACTTATCTTATCTTATCTTATCTGAATTTTTCTTATTTTTGCTGATTGTTTATGAACTTTACTTATTTTTACTTATTTTTCTGAACTTTACTTATTTTTCCTGATTCATGTTGTTTTAATAGTTCAACTTTACTTATTTTTACTTATTTTCCTGAACTTTACTTATTTTTACTTATTTTTCTAAACTTTACTTATTTTATCTGAACTTTTCTTATTTCTCTTAAACTTATCTTATTTTTCGAATATAAGTAAAAATAAATTGAGAAAAACAAGGCCCTAAGAATCTCTTACACAGTCACTTGTTGTCTCCTTCTTCCCTTGACAAAACAACCCTAAACACACAAACACACACACTTACCCCACTACTTTAACAGTGATTGCTGTCACCCTCAAACCCCCACTTTCCACTCCCACAAATCCCCACTTTTTTTAATAAAAAATATATAAAGTGGGGTCCCTATTTTTTAAGTGTTCCAAGAAATGACTCCTTCTTCTTCTTCTTCTCCCACTAATACCAAAGACTCTGACACCCCCCTTAATTCCCCTCCAAATATTACTGAAGAAGTTGGTGTTGTTGTTGGTTTGGAGGAGAGTGGTAAAGTTGAGGAAGAACAAATGGAGAAATCATCTGAGAATATTGTTGTTTCTAATAATAATGATGATGTTGTTAATATGGAGGAAGATTCTGTTATAAATGGTGGTGGTGGTAATAGTGGAAGTGATCCTGCTACTGTTTTCTGTATCAAGTTGAAGCAGCCTAAGTCTTATTTGGTTCATAAGATGAGTGTTCCTGAGCTTTGCCGCAATTTTAGGTAACTTTTTTGGGTTTTCTAGTGGAGATATGAAATGGGTAGTGATTAGTTTTTGCTCAAGTTTGTAAATTCTGGATCTTTTTTGAAATTATGATTGTTCCTGAGCTATGTCGAAATTTTAGGTGATTTATTTTGGACCATTTTGGATTGTTTTTGGTGGTTTTTAGTGGAGATATGAAATGGGTAGTGATTAGTTTTTGCTCAAGTTTGGATCTTTTTTGAATTTAGGAATGATGGGTTTAATTGTTCATGAGCTCTGTTGAAATTTTAGATTGGTTTTTGAGTGCGTTGGGATTGTGTTTGGTGTATTCTAGTAGAGATATGAAATGGTTAGTGATTAGTTTGTGCTGAATTTCATAAAGGTTGGATCTTTTTTGAAATGATGAATGATGGGTGTGATTGTTCCTGAGCTATGTAGAAATTTTAGGTAATTTTTTGGGACCATTTTGGATTGTTTTTGGTGTTTTTTAGTGGAAATGTGAAATGGGTATTGATTAGTTTCTGCTCAAGTTTGTAAAGCCTGGATCTTTATTGAAATTATGATTGATTAGTTTGATTGTTCCTGAGCTCTGTAGGTTGGTTTTTGTGTGCTTTGGGATTATTTTTGGTGTTTCATAGTGGAGATTTGAAATGGCTAGTGATTAGTTTTTGCTGAATTTTGTTAACTTTGGATCTTTTTTTCGAAATTGTGATGATGGGTTTGATCATTTTTGAACTAAAGAAATTTCAGCTAATTTTTTGGAGATATGAAATAGGTAGTGATTAATTAATGCTAGAGTTTGTAATGTTTGGTTTTTTATTAATATTGTGAAAGAGGGGTTTAATTGTTCTTGAGTTATGTAGAAATTTTAGTATTTTTTTTTTGGGCCATTTTGGATTGTTTTTGGTGATTCCTCGTGGAGATATGAAATGGGTAGTGATTAGTTTATGCTCAATTTCATGAAGTTTGGATCTTTTTTCGAAATTATGATGATGGGTTTTGAGTGTTCCTGAGCTATGTCGCAATATTAGGCAGCGTGTTTGGACCATTTTGGAGTTTATTAGTGGAGATATGGAATGGGTAGTGGTTAGTTTATGCTCAAATTGCAAATACCTGGAAATATGACCAGCTTCCTTGTTTCAGACTAGCATAACATGTAAAGCGATTTCAAATCTGACTAAAAGTGCAAGTCATTTATGCTTCGCCCTACATATATTAGGTTATATCCTTGTTATGAGCTTTTGGTTTATTGGCCTCCGTTATGAGGCAGCAAGGAGGGTTGATCTGTGATGCGTTGTCATTGATATCTTAATTAAGAACTTTGAGGATGGTGGTGCTGCCATGGTTTTAAACGTTCTTTTCCTGTAGCAATTTGACTTTTCATTTTTTTTCAACTTCACTAAACATTGTCATCCATAGGACCATAGATAGTGTATTGCTTGTTTGTCTGCTTGCTTTTTAATATATTTGTTTTATTTCAAGTTTGTGCATTATCCTCTATTTTGTCTTTAGTTGCTTGACCATCTGATTGAAATATCTAACCCTCTTATCTTTGTGTCTTTAAAACGGTTCCTAATCTCAATTTTTCTGTTCGGTTTTGTTTGTTCTTATTTTCTCTTCAGTGCTGTTGCCTGGTGTGGGAAGCTGAATGCCATAGCATGTGCTTCAGAAACTTGTGCCAGAATTCCCAGGTTAGCTTACTGTTGCTTTAGATAGGACTCATCAACTTTAAATAACCTATTGGTTTACTAAAATTTATGATCCACAACCTCCTGTATCCTGTTTGTCGGTTGAGTCAAACAAAGAACTTAAAAATCATAGAAGGTGGTCTAAGTGGCTAAACTGTCTGCCTGATGTTTTGGGGCTATCCATCCAAACCACAGATCCATCAACCTCTTTGCTCGATACAGTTCATTCGATTTACATTCTCCTATTATGTCCTCGATTGATGCTAAGAGTGGAAACTGGTCGTTTCCTTGTCTTTAGCTCATGTCCTAGTTTGTGTGGCAAGATGATCTCTGGTGGATGGCAGATGTGACATACAAACATTGTCCTTACCCACATGTGTCCCCCCTTCCCCCCGAAGGTCTCATCTTTTTTTTGCCATGATGACTGATCTGTCAGTAATGAGGAATATCTGAGTGTCGATTGCTCGTCTTTATCATGTAGAACCTCTATATAATGGTCCCTGTAGCTCTAATGCTGCTGGTTTTTCCTTTGATGTAGCTCTAATGCCAATTCACCATTTTGGATCCCCATACACATAGTGGTTCCTGAGCGACCCACTGAGAGTGCAGTGTTCAATGTAATTGCAGGTATCTTTACCAAGCTGCTATTTTGATTGCTTTCATCCATTCTGGTTTTATACTTTTTATCGCTCAAATGGCTTTTGCTTGATTGCAATTAGCAAATTTGTTATTACACCGCTCTATGCGAGATCCCAAAGGCATAGGCGGTTAAGTGCTAGGTTATAGCATGGTCATGTATGTTTTTGTTTCTTGGATCACTATGAAAATAAGAACGGAAGAGTTTGATTACTGAAGTGACTAAGAGGGAACAAGTGAGAGTAGTGAATGGCCCTCACTGAGAGCATAAACTGTGAGGGAATCTGTTGTTATTTTTTCTTTGGCTTTTATTACTATCTTAAGAAGACAAGAGGGAAAAGTGTTCAACTGTTTCACTTTTCGTTTCCTCTTCTGGATGTTGTTGGCAGATAGCCCTCGTGATTCAGTTCAGTTTATTGAGTGGTCTCCACCTTCTTGTCCACGGGCATTATTGATTGCTAACTTCTATGGAAGAGTAACTATTTGGACGCAGCCTTCTCAGGTTAGATTCGCTTTGAAAATGCTTGGTGCTTTCTTTCAGCGTCAGTATAGCTCTGCTTTGTCCTTTATTCTTTTCAAAATACTAATAAATGGTCCATGAATATACGAAATTTCTGGTCTTTTGATAGCCTTGAAGAGACTCTGTTGCAATTTATTTAGGGACCAGGTAATCTAGTACGAGATACTAGTTGTTGGCTGCGTGAACATGAATGGCGGCAAGATATTGCAGTTGTGACAAAGTGGCTTTCTGGCGTTTCTCCGGTAATTGATCCTACTATTATTTCTAGCCGTTAAATCCTTATAATTCTGCTACATGAATGTTCTTGATGTATTTATTGAATTAAATCATGCAATTATTTTATAGGATGGGAGTAAAGCTGCTACACAGAATAAACAGAAGAGTATTAGTAGAAAAGATAAGTAAAGAGATTGAGAGTTAAACTGGCTAACTGAATAATGGGTCATAATTCACGAACAGCAGTTAACGATTACACAAATAACTGCTTGCCCATTGTTTAGAGGTTGTGAAGGTCTTACTGTTTACTGCCCTCTTGTTGCTCTCTATTGACAAGTTATAAGTTGCAAGATGGACACTCCAGAGCTACACTATAGTGCTCATGTGGTTGTTTCACTGACATGTCTACTTACCTAATTATTTTCTCATTAAACTTATATGAGTGCTCTGCGATTGTTGGTATAAGATTAACTTCTGCATAGCCTATTACCTTAATTGCCCCCCCCCCCCTCCCCAAGTTATTGTACACTTTTTTTTTTAATGTAAGTTAAGTATATAAATATACTAAACCACCCTGAATTTGTAAAGCCTATTGAAAATCTCAATCTAGTTAGGGGAAGGGATGCATATGCTATGTTGGATGTGCGGGCATACCAGGGGAGACCAATTGAGGAATGAACTAATTAGCGAGAAGGTGGGAGTCACACCTATTGAGGATAAGATGTGTCCCATACTTGTGCATAAGTTCTTACTTACCGGACTTTTTTTCTTTGCCCCTGTGGCTCAATGTTCTGCTGCCAAGTAATTATGCTTTGAGTCCCAAGGCACAGCCTTGTAATTCTAGATGCTAGAGTTGTATGTCAACTTTCAAGTGTGGGATGTTATTAATGACGTAATTCTGATCTCTGAAAGCCCTTTCTTTGAGAAAAGTTGTCGTCAGTGATAAATGATCTACATGACTTTTACCTTCTTTTTTTTCGTTATCCTCTGTATGGGGTTCTTCTTCCCTTTGGTAGGCAGTCTGTAATTCATTGTTCATTTATATATCCACTTTTACTTTGGATCCTTGCATGATTTTTTTTTTACCTCTCCTTCATCAGTATAGGTGGCTCTCTGCGAAATCCACTGCTTCTACAAGCGTGAAGTCAACTTTTGAGGAGAAGTTTCTTCCACACCATCCTCAAACTTCAGGTTTGTTGAGTGTTACTTGTGAGTAATCACCTTTCTTGCCTGGCACTTCTTATAGATTTACTTGCCTGAACGTGCTGTTTCAATTATAATGACTTGTACCTTGCACTGGATCAGTAATTGAACTCAGTAGTCAGTAGGTTGTGACTGTACTGGGCTTAACTGCTAGACCTTTTGTAAATGAAGAGAGTTAAAGTGAAAGGGAAAGAATATTGGCGCCAATTAGGATATTGCTTTCGCTTTGGTGTTAAACAGCTTATCACTTCTGAAGGGCATCTATTTCATGAAAAGGGCATCAATTACTATTTTTGACATTAGTGTCACGTTCCTGTGTCAAAATGGCTTGTAATTCTATTTTACAGCCACCTTGCTGGCCTTCTGCTTTAGACTCTCGTTAGAAAAACAACAAACAACTCACATCCATAGCTCATCGAGTGATGGAGATGTTTAAAAAAACAAAAACAAAAAAGGAATTCATTCTCCGCAAAGGAGGACAAGTTGTCCTCTGAAGCAAATAAATTACAAAGTTACCCAATTCCCTTGCACAAGGGAAATTGGGATATTCTTGAAAGCTTCATTAGCTTTCGGCCATTTATTTGACTTTGTGAACTAAATGATAGCTAGAAGATTTGTAATATAAATTTCGAAGACCTTAAGTTTAGTCTTCCAATCTGGTAAAATGCAACCTTGCTGCTGATAATTGTGGATGCATTTTTGATGTTTTATTTTCGCATCAATAATGACCATCATCAGTGGCTACTCTTTTTTTCATTTGTACTTCATGATACTTTGGTCGTTTGCAATCCAGTTGAGATAAATCTAGGGTGTTTGGGGTTTGTTCTTTAGCTGCTTAAAATTTTTAGGCCTCAGGGATTTTATATTTAACACGAGTATGCTGGTTCTGATGGGCAAAGTCCCAAATTTGCTATGCTAGGCCGATTTCTTCAGTTGTGGAGTAGAGTTTCCCATTTATTCGAATTTGGGTCTGTCTTCGTGCTTCCTTGAGTGCTAATTAGGGAGATAATTGAAATCACCAAACAAGAATCGCAGTTTGGAATCAAAGCTTTTGTGTGGAGGTGGAAGATTAACATGATTGAAGAGTACCTTGTGTTCCTCCATTTATTGGTATCCTTGTTCACCATCCAAGCGGGAGAAATGATAAAAGATGCATTTTTTAAGTTACCGAAGAGATCAATAAGTATTTCGTTGGGTCTATGAGTGATAGTTTGTTTTTTAAAGTAGAACAGGGGAGGATGTCTCATCACTGTAAATGATGCTTTATAAGCAAAGTGCATTTGGAGGTATAATAAACTCAACAAACACGATGCTCTCTCATGTCTTCTCTCTCTCTCTCTCTCTCTCTCTCTCTCTCACTCTCAAAATATATTAAGCATCTGAAAAATTGGGAACTCGTCACGATTAAGGAGGAAGGCCGTGGGTATATCTGATCGATGGTGGTATCAGTGACCGTGGCACGGTGGATCTGGGAGGTTTTAGGTCGGCAAACGAAGGTTGATTTTGTTGTATGCAGAACTCTGTTTCTTGATTTAATATGCAATAAAAAACAGACATGTCAGTAATGGAGAAAAAGTTTGACCCTGTCAACGTCCACCCACCTTCCCCCCTCTTCCAAACAATAAGAAAAATGAATCAGTGAAAGAAAAGATGAGTATGCCAAGGGATTTCAAAATATATTAATAGAATGCACGAAAGAAAAGAAGACAATCTAAAGGGAGAACTTCCTGTATATCGTGTAGTGTTGGATTGTAGGATACTCTACTGGTTAGTGGCTATGTAAAAGCAATTTACGTTTATGGTACTCAAAATTTACCTTTTCTGGTGTGTTTATGTATCATGTATATTCACTATTTCTCCAGCTCTCATTACCTATGTAAATACTTCGGACAACTGTTATCTTGTTGCTTGATGTTTTCCCTGTTTACATTTTGTGCAGCTAGGTGGCCAAATATCCTATGTGTGTGTTCTGTTTTCTCATCGGGTTCTGTCCAGCTTCATTGGTCTCAGTGGCCACCACCGAATGGTGCAGGGGGAATGGCAAAGTGGTTCTGTACAAGCAAGGGGCTTCTTGGGGCTGGGCCCAGTGGGATAATGGCAGCTGATGCGATAGTCACTGATTCAGGGGCCATGCATGTGGCTGGTGTCCCTATTGTTAATCCATCGACAGTTGTGGTTTGGGAGGTTACTCCTGGAATTGGAAATGGATTCCAAGCAACTCCAAAGACGACAATAGGCAATATGGTCCCTCCTTCAGTTAACCTCCCTAGTTGGTCGGGATTTGCACCTCTGGCAGCTTACTTGTTGGGTTGGCAAGAATACTTTATAGCAGAGGCTAAGCAAGGGAAAAAGCATACATATCAAGAGTTTGTGGATAATGTATCACTATATTGCTCACCAGTCTCAAACTTCTCAGCATACGTGACTCCTGAGGCCGCATCACAATCAGTTGCAACAACTACGTGGGGCTCTGGTGTCACAGCTGTTTCGTTTGATCCAACTCGTGGGGGTTCTGTGATAGCTGTCGTGATAGTTGAGGGTATGTGACACTGATTTTTCTCTTTATTATCACATCAATTGAGAGCACAGATTCTTTGTTTTCTGTTGTTTAAGGGCTGCAGGCGTTCAAATTGTTGGATGGTCTGGTGTAACCCATTATTTTGGCTGATTACCTTTTTATATACGATGCTGAGGATGGTGGTGCTGTTAGAGAGTACACTGCAAATGGTACGAGAGTGATTTATCTCCTCTCTGTCGATGGGAAACAGAGATATTTTTAGCTGAACTATTGTTGCATTCCTTCTTGAAATATGTATCATGTTGATAATGATCTTTGTTGCCCTTCAAAATATATCTCTGTTTCCCTTCGAATGACAGAGAGGAAATTGAGTACACCGCAAATGGTATTAGAGTGCTCAATTTTTTGGTCTTAGTAGGTTCATCAGACCTTAGGAAATATGTAGCGACATCTTTATGTCAGAAAAGTCAAGTTTCTTCAGTATCATTGATGATGATCATTAATGTTACTGTCTACCTGGTCCTCTCCTCTTGGACAGTGATTTTTTAACTTTTTATGTCCTTTTGACAAGGTGGGAGGGGCTGTTGTGACGCCCCCATAGAGAAGGTAGCGATTTACTATGTAGTATGTATCAGAAAGTTGAGAAAATAGTACCCTCTGCTTCCGAGGCTTGAGTGTAACTGGGATTGTAGTTGTTTGTGAAAGATATTCTTTTTTCCAGGGTGCACTATTGAAACAATTACTAGATGTTTTTTGTTCCTTAGTACTTGCAATTCTTTTAATTTCAATGAAATTCTGGTATAAATCCCATTTCTCTTTTGTGGGATGGGTGTTCTTTCTTTGTTTGATGGTCTGTCCATTGTGTTTTTTATTGAAGAAATGCATGCCAAAAAGTTACCTTGAAATCATATGAACTATTTGGTACTTAATGATCATGTTGTGGCATTATGTCCATTTCTGATGGGAGCGAAAGACTCATAGTTCTTCCAATTTGGACTATAGTCGACTAAATCGAGTGGCGAATCTAAGAACAAAATATTAGGGTAGCCATATTTTAGTTTTTTAACTATTTTCTACCATTTTTCTACCGTTTTCTACTACTCTACGCATTTTCCAAATAAATAGGGTAGCCGATGCACCCCAGGCTACCAACCACTGACAAAATCAGAATGACTTATGAAACTTATATTTTAGTGGAGTAGCACACACTACATCTTTAGGGTCATTTGGATACAACCTCTTTGTATCATAGGGTAAGGTTGCTGAAGCCCAATCCCCGTTACCTCGCTTGTACGGGAGCCTCTCTGATGGCATTGGGGTAATGTAGTGATGTTGACCATGACCGTTCCTTTATCCTTCGCACGAAGGGGAAGAAATTGCCAAATATATGTTAGCCCATGACCGTCAATGTTTTGTTTCTTGTCCATTTGCTGTGTTAAATTGTCAATGAGCTCGCGACTTTTGTGGAGGTTGTCAAAAGTATACTTTTTAAGAGTTTAAATGTTTGATGCTTTATGATATTGTATCCACTGTGTTATTCTTTACATCTTTGCTTTTTTTTGAGGATGATTTTCTAAATTTTTTTTGTTCAGGGCAGTACATGTCCCCATATGACCCTGATGAGGGTCCTTCGGTAACAGGATGGAGGGTGCAGCGATGGGAATCATGTCTAAAACCTGTTGTCCTTCACCAGATTTTTGGGAGTCCTACGAATTTCGGAGGGCAGCCACCTAAGCAAACAGTATGGGAGACTAAGGTCAACAAAAGCATTCCACCATCTGATGATTTTAAGTCCCAGCAAGCATCATCAGCAGGACCAACTTCTGATGAGCAGTCCAAAGATTCATCTGTTGATAAGGCCAGGGTTACTTTTGATCACTTTAACATGCCCAGTGACATCAGAGCACTTGCTCGCATTATATACTCTGCTCATGGTGGTGAAGTTGCTGTTGCATTTTTACGTGGAGCGGTCCATATTTTTTCAGGACCAAACTTCACACCTCTAGATACTTACCAGATTAATGTTGGTTCAGCAATAGCTGCTCCGGCTTTTTCTTCAACAAGCTGTTGCTCAGCTTCTGTATGGCATGACATCGATAAAGACTGCACTATGCTTAAGATTATCCGTGTTCTTCCTCCTGCTGTGCCTAGTAATCAAGCAAAAGCCAATTCTTCAACTTGGGAGCGTGCGATTGCAGAAAGGTTAATTATCTATGCTTTGTCTGTAGTTGACTGTAATGTTTACAACTTTACATTCAGTCTTACAGGCTTACAGCAGTTTGTCAAACTAGAGAGTGATTACTGTTCTTCTTCCTGAAAGCAGGTTTTGGTGGAGTCTTTTGGTTGGGGTAGATTGGTGGGATGCTGTTGGCTGTACACAAAGTGCTGCTGAAGATGGAATTGGTACTTCCTTTTATAGTAATGCCAAAGTAATTAGTTTACATTTACTTGTTTGATAACCAAGGCGAAAGGATAGAGTAAAACTTCGTTCAGTCTTAACTTTTATATTTTAGCTTTCTATGTGATTTGTCTAACCCTTTTTCCTTTTTTTTTTGTAGTTTCCTTGAACAGTGTTATTGCAGTTTTGGATGCTGACTTTCACTCTCTGCCTTCTACTCAGCATAGGCAACAGTATGGACCTGTATGTTTCACTTTCACCTATCTTCCCTCAACTGGTTGTTACTTTGTTTAGTTGCTGAGCATGAATCATGTGTTATCATTTAGCAATATACCTCTTTTGCTTGCTGATATAGTTAAAACTTCGAAGTTCTATGTTTTTGTTGCGTTCATTTCTGTTCTGGTTTACTGTCAGTACGGCTGGGTATAATCCATTTACTTTTGAGTATAGGGAGAAGGGGGGGGGGGACATTAGTATATCATTCACATACTGATTTCTGTGTTCAGATTTCCTCTAGTCACATGAATTATTGGTTTATTGTTTGTGGTTTCTGATTGCTAGAAAAATCGTTCCATGCAGAGTTTGGACCGGATAAAATGCAGGCTTTTGGAAGGTACTAATGCTCAGGAGGTTAGAGCTATGGTTCTAGATATGCAAGCAAGGTTGTTACTAGATATGCTTGGGAAGGGGATCGAATCAGCTCTGATAAATCCTTCAGCTTTAGTACCTGAGCCATGGCAGGCATCTGGTGAGACGTTAACTGCGATTGACCCTGAAACACTGGCGGTTGAGCCAGCTTTGGTTTTAAGCGTTCAGGTCTTCATCTCGCACTAATTATTAAAATCTTGATTATTCTGTTCTACCTGATTAATGTATGATTTGTTGCTTATAATATCTAAGTGTATTTGCTTTTCTTTTCATTCGTAGAGGACATTTTGGTAATGTCTTATATTTTTTCAGTGACCAATTTTCTTGTATTTTACTAGTGGCCATTTGATTAAGCTAGACATCATTGAGTGGCTGGACTACATGCAAAATAATACAGTATACTGTAGACATAACATACTAAAACTTCTTTACACTCTCCTTGCTTTCCAGTAAAATCCTTGTGCTCTGATGCAATTGTGCCTAAAGAGATTAAAGAAGTACTCCTGTTTTTCAAATGATCTCTGTAATGGGCCTCTTCTTTACAGCGATTTGTTTTGGTATTTTTAGTTTTTAGTTTTTAAATTTTATTTTTCTGAACATTTTTAGAACTTTTTTTTGTTTATGTCACATCTTATGATTTCTCTAAAGTAAATTATTATGTCGTCATTATTATTGATCAATAAAAAGAATTTTTTTTCATACACGCTACTCCTTCCCATTCTCTATAAGGTTCCCATGGTTTTGGGACCAAACTTCAATGAAAATTACTTTAAAAAATAGAAAGTGGTTAGTGCGGACTACATTACCAGGGACAAAGTGGGTACTGAGGGCAAAAAAAAAAAATTGAGGAAAGAGAAGGGGTCACTGAGTCAGAGTTTGGTAATCTTTCCCACCGAAATAAGGAGGGAGAAGGGAGAGAACCCAGATAAAACCCTCTATCCCCTCAACCTTCCCCATGGAACAACACCGCTCCATATCATCACCCACCTCTTCCCCGTACTCCCTCACTCATCTCACCATCATTTTTTCTCCATCGAAAACATCAACCTTACTATTTCTCATGCATCATCATCCCCTCACTTCTCCTCAGCCAAGAGCCTATGGAAATAGCCCACTGTGCGTTGCCCTCTCAGTGGATTCCTCTCTCTCCCTTGTCGGTCTAGGGCCGTGCGTTTATGTGCGTAAGTGTGTTATTCCGGCAAGAACGCCAGCGGAAGTCAGCTTAGCCGTGATCCAGCGCGCCAGTCAGCCCAAAGTCGCCACTGGTTCTGTGGGCTGTGTTTTAGCACCTCTCTGCCGCCCATACTTATCCGACGAAGTTTTCCGGTTACCTAGCGATGCTTATTCGCGAGTTGAGCAGCTCCCATTGCCCAGCGGCTGAGATCGAAGGCTTTATTATGTCGCCTGCCTCTGAAGTAGGGAAGGGGAGTGGGGGAGGATGAGGGAGGAGATTTTGGCCGGGAAGGAGGTGAAAGGGGAGGGTGTGGTTGGGTCGCATGGAAAAAAGAGTGAAGGTTGGTCCATCAATAAGTATGAAGGTTTAGGGTTTAAAAGAGTCTTTCTCATTAGAAGTTCATATTGTTTGAGGAAGGATAGTATTCCTGGTTATTTGCTTCTCTTTGGACGAAGGGTGCTGGAGCGTTTGAACGGGTTCCTATGACCCTCCTTAACAAGAATTCGTCTCTATCTCATACTTGTAGAAAAACGGATGGAAATAGTAAGATTAAAATATTGAGCTTTCTAGATCGTGATAATATATTCTCCACTTCAAAAAAACTCGTGCATTAGTATGGGAATTAGCTGATGTTTAAATATAGCTATATAGCTGTGAGTACTCCTTTACAGTACATTTTTTTTTTTTGGGGGGGGGGGGGGGGGTGAAGGATGCAGTCAAAGTTTAGAATCACCTGTTCATGATGGGCTTTGTTTGATTTTTTCTGTTTTCTTTTGTGTTGCACTGTGGATATAATTTACATGTTTGGACTTATATATTGGAATGCAATCAATCTTAGTGTTTGTATTGATTCAGGCCTATGTTGATGCTATTCTCGATCTTGCTTCACATTTTATCACACGTTTGCGGCGTTATGCGAGCTTTTGTCGCACTTTAGCAAATCATGCTGTTCAAGCAGGAACTGGTGGCAATCGGGCAATGGTGGCTAGTCCTACCCAAAGTTCTGCATCTCCTGCTCCAACTCAGGGTAAGTTTATTATTTTTTCTTCCACGTGTATGTCTAATGCTCCAATCTATCATGGAAGAAGCTTCAGTGAGTTAAAGTCGGCAAATTCTAAGTTTGCTGAGGTAATGAGGTTTTTGTATTAGTAGAGTCTGTATAACGCTTTTGACCTCAAATATAGCCCCCCCCCCCCCCCTTTTTTTTTTCTCCAACCCAAAATCTTGAGGATTATTACAACTTGCTATCCCTTTCTTTTATTTTTATTACCGTGGAGAACAAAAGAGAGGGGGGGGGGGAGGGTGTCAAGCAGTGACTTTTGGAATAGTGTCGCTGCTCATTAAGAAGCTAATTCTGTGTTAGAGAAAAGAACATTGTGGCTTACCATTGTTATTTTCTTGGAGCAGATAGCCTTTATTGGTGGTGTCTCTGGTTCCCACCTTTATGACCGACAAAAGACTGCCTTCCTAGCCCCTTTACACTTACATTACACTTGTTTTTATTCAGGAGGTCAAAATGGCACTACGAGTTCAACAGGAAGCACACAGATGCAGGCCTGGGTACAGGGTGCTATTGCAAAAATTAGTGGTACAACTGATGGTGTTTCTAGTCCATCTCCTAATCCGTTGAGCGGGCCTACTTCATTTATGCCAATTAGCATAAATACTGGAACTTTTCCTGGTACACCTGCTGTTAGGCTTATAGGTGACTGCCATTTCCTTCATAGATTATGCCAGCTTTTGCTTTTCTGCTTCTTCTTCCGGCGGACGCAGTTACCTCGCTACATCCAAACTGCTCAGAGAAATATTGATACAAGTATGCAAAAGCCGCAGCCTGGTGCTCCAGGCAAGGTTGAAGAGAACCATATTGCCCAAACAAAACCTACAACTGTTGGGGGCAGGCCTGATGATGTGCAAGGTGCTCGCAGTAATCAGTTGATTGCAGGTGTGAAGGTCGAAGATGGCCCTGCCAATAAGGCAAGACTGGGGGCTGGTAATGCTGGTCAAGGGTACACATTTGAAGAGGTAGAATTCCAACACTACAAATAAAACTGAAAAAGTAGTTCTAAGGTTTGGAACCTTTGAGATTGCTCAATAATTTAACCAGAATTACTTTAGAAGCTAATGACTATAGCATTCTTGATGATGACCTTTGGTATGTCTTTGTGATGGTTAAATATACTCTTGTAAGCGTATGGACTAATACACACTAAACTGGGAAATATTTAAAGAAACTCTGTTATTTGATGAAGCATATTGTCTCCGACTCTCCGGAAGCTTTGTAAGGCCATACTGGTCTTATAGCTCACATCTTCTGTGCCAATTGCGTTAGTTTTAACTTCCCTTATGCATAACATTATCTAGGCATTCTACCTTGGTCACTTTCATAAATACAATTAAAACTCATTCCGCTGCGCCCCTCAAAAATCCAACAAGAAGCAATATTGATGCAAAAGTGATTTGTCCTCTCTGGAGGCTTATTGCTTCTGGTGTGTTAGTACAGTCCTTTATTTCCTACAGTTATAATTGTAGCAGTCCTTTTTTGAATTGTTATGTGGCTTGGTGTATAGTGTGTCCTTTCTTCAATTTCCTATAGCAAGCTAAAGTTATCACTGTTTTGGTCTGCAGGTGAAAGTATTGTTTTTGATATTGATGGATCTGTGTAGGCGAACAGCGGGTCTGGCACACCCGTTGCCTGTATCCCAGGTTGGAAGTTCCAATATTCAGGTTCGGCTGCATTATATAGATGGGAATTATACTGTCTTGCCTGAGGTTGTTGAAGCATCGCTTGGCCCACATATGCAGGTACCTCCATTACTAGGTCTTTGATCCTATAGATGTTTATGTGATGGGTTTACTTTTAGAGATACACCATTGGTGCAAACTGTTGTAAGATTAATTTAGGACGTTAATACAAGTGCTTTTCTTCAATCCTGGTTCTGCCTTGCACTCAAACTTTTGTGTCGTGTTGTGATTTTGGTACTCCAAAAGAAACATCACAGCGCTTCCTGTGTGTTGATAAGCCTTCACGACGAGCGGTGGCCGGTGGGTGTGCCAAGTTCTTTTGGTGGAATCAGCTTCTTTTTCTTTTGCTGATATCCTTCTTCCTTGACATTGTGTATTTCTAATGATAGTGAATGAAGTGTCAAGATCACAGCAGCTACGTATGTCGCTGAATGCGTCAAAATCTAAAAAAATAATATTAAAAAATGAATATTAGAGTACCAAGATACTGTTAGAAAAGCTGAAAGCAACAGCAGAACAATCATGTGCATACCATGATGTATATTGTTCAAACCCAAACGTGGAATGGAATAACACGTAGAAAAACAACTCAAATCCGCAAGGATTCCTGACTAATAGCTCAATTCTACTTGTTCCTTTCCAACCACAACACTCAAGGATAGACTTACCCTGTCTACCGTAGCAGTATCTTGCCTTCGTTTTCCCAAACAGTAGGGTAGTACTGAATTATATCAGAAAAGCCTGCTTATTGCTGTGTCTAAATTATTGCACTTCACGGAATGGAAACTAGGTCACTATGTGACAAGACTCGACTCCAGACTCCACGCTGCCTATACATACACAAAAGGTTATCTAGGGATTTTTCTGTTAATTTTTTGTACTTTATTTTGATCTCCTGTGCTGATGAGCGTTGTATGCAGAATATGCCAAGGCCTAGAGGTGCGGACGCTGCTGGTTTACTACTGCGTGAGCTGGAACTTCACCCCCCAGCAGAAGAATGGCATCGTCGAAACATGTTTGGGGGACCATGGTCTGATTTTGACGACATGGGTTCTGTAGATGATACATCCAAGCTATCCCCTTCCATTGACCCACTTGATTCAAGTTCAGTTGAAAGCTGTGACATTTCTTATGGAGTACAGAGTCTATGGCCAAGGAAACGCAGGCTATCTGAAAGGGATGCGGCTTTTGGCTTGAATACATCGGTTGGTCTTGGAGCTTATCTTGGTATAATGGGATCTCGACGGGATGTAGTGACTGCTGTTTGGAAGACTGGTTTGGAAGGTGTTTGGTACAAGGTATGTTTTTCATATCTGTTAAACTCGAGGTTCCAGTATGAGAGCTAAATGGGACCAATAAAGCTCACTATTTAGTTATTCGATTTTAAGGGGGTATGGAGTAAGTGTTTAAAGAAGAAAGCTTTCAGTATCTATATGCAAGTAGTCTTCACCAAAGATGATAATGAGTTCTACGTTGCCCTTGTTTATTTAAAGTCATTTCTTTTGCAGGATCTGACATGGCCATCTGTCTGTGTCTATTTTTTTTCTACTATTCTTGATTTTGAGGAAGGATAAGTCCGAAATTACATAATCATTCTTTGTGATAAAACATTAAAACTTCTGCTTCTGCATGACTATTCTGACTTGTGTATCCCCGTTTTAGATGGCATGCACACACACAGACATTTATCTAATCCTAATCAGCAATGCCAGATTTTGAACTTGGTTACTGTGGGTCACTTTTGGTTGTAACTGAGAGGTTTAACTGTAGCTTGGCTTATCAGTCTTCTAAAAGTGTCTATGCACACTTATGTTCTTCTTTTGATACTATTGTTATTTACTGTGCAGTGTACTAGATGTTTGCGACAAACCTCGGCTTTTTCCTCCCCAGGTTTTGCTAACTCATCCAATCAAACTGATCGAGAGACTTGGTGGGTTAGTCGCTGGGTTTATGGTTGCCCAATGTGTGGTGGAGCATGGGTCCGAGTTGTATGATTAATGTTAATAGTAGGTAGGTTTTTTCCTTACCCTCATATATTGACTCCTATCTTTCCCTTGTGCTGGGGAAGAGCTCATGTTTATAATGCCGTCGTTTCTTTTTTCATTTGCATCATCAACTGATTTACCTGGATTCTACAAATGCAGTATTATGCTTTCTCAGTTCTCACCATGTTCCATCAATCTATCTGCCTGTTTACTGTGGTTCCTAACCTGCAGATGATTTTTTTTTTTTTTCAGGTCTTAGACTCTTCCGCCTGAACTCTGATTAGTGCCACGGTATAGTCTTTTAAGTGGATAAAAGTATTATGCGCACTTTGACAAGTGTATTCAGCCAAGAAGATACTTCTTTGTGTTGATGGATTTCTGGAGTTGTCAATTGTTGTAAGCGCAGTGGAAGTAACTGTGGACACGGCCGCATGGACAGTCTACATCCAACTCACTATTTCCTACCCGAGGAAAGCGGTGAAGCTTACGAGGGTTTGGGTTTCTGCCATCTGCTGACGGAGGGAGAGATAAAAATGACAGTGTAGTTCTTGAGAGCATTAATGCTCGAACTATTAGAAGACAGTAGTATAAGAAAGGCATTGTCACCATTATTTGTATCAATCTTCTGGAAATTGGGCATTTCCCTGTATATCAAGTCCCAAAGTATATGTTACAGTAGCTATTGGTTAACAGTGTAAATATGTAACCTGAAGCTGTTATTAAAGGAATTGTCGTCATTGCAAAGTACTGTTCTGGATATTTGGATTAGGTTTTTCATTGCCTCAATAAACAAAATGATTTCCTATGGAAAAGGTTCAGTTGGATATACTTCACTTATATACAAATAAATTAAACTTAGATGAGAGGGTCTCATAAATTTTTTTGTGAGACAACCTATGAAAATAATCATTTGATTTGCCATTCATTTAAATACCAAATAGACCAAACTACCCCTTCATCTAAGACTCCAATTTCTCCCTATCCCACTGTTGCCACCGAACGCCATGTTGATCGGCACCGCCGCCACCAATTTTCAACATCGCCATCTCTACCCCACCGATTTTCGACGTAGATACTGACCCGGGTTCCATCAATCTGTGAAATGCTTTGTTTGGCCAACATCTGCGTTTTTAAATTCAAACGAACACTTACTTCAATTTTCATTTTAGCCGTGAATGTTGATGTAAACACAACATGTTAGTCACTGTTTACTCATTAGTAAATGACCAAATCCATGTGCGAAGCACGTGGTGGTCAAAACCGAAGGTTTGGATTCTATATTCATATAAAGCGTAAAACGGGATTATTGGACAAAGTTTATAATTTGTGATGTCTTTAGCATTAATAAATACCTCACTTTAAAAGAGAAAAGTACAAATTATGTATCTTAAGGTGTGCTTCTTAGTTAAGCAAATAGAGATGACAAGTACAAACCTACACGTTAACAAGTGTATAAGTGCAGGACTGATGAGACTGTATACTCGATTGTCACCTGGATACTCTAGTATGTTTTATATGAAAATCTCGTCTGATGGTTTCATTTTGTTTTGGGAAGTCTTTATAACACCAATAATAATAAACTAAGGAAGGAATGAATCAAATCCCAAAACCTCCTTCCTTGATTTTCTCAACTCAAGAATAAAGGATAAGATAGAGATATTATCTTGTTTCCATAAAACTTGAAATGCTATCCTTTGAAAATATTTTTCCCAAAATAATAAGATATTTTCTTCAATCAAATATGACGAATCATGTTAATCAAGGGAAGAAAAATCTCATAGCTATTATGCTCCAAGAAGATATGAAATAATATAATCCAAATAATTTAAATGCTTCTGAAAAATATATACTTCCAAGAATAAATATCCTTTCCTTAGTAAATCATATCCTAATGATAATATATCAATGAAAATCCTTTTAACACATTTTCCATGCAGAGAAGAAACGTTTATTCAATCATTCAAAGATAAGGAAAGGATTATCGAAATATCATGCATTTATATCCAAGTGCAGGACATATGTGACAGTCTAACAGACAGTCTCATATGTGCATGACGTATGTGACAGTCTCAGATACTGTCTCATATGTGTTGTATCATCATTGCACACTTACTCATACCAACTCACACACTTGTTCCGTCGCAAAAGACTAGTAATTGGAAATACATCATAAACTAATCTTCCATCATTGTCTTGATCAATATCTTGATGAGAACTAGTTGACAAATCATCTTTCCGATAGCCTCCGTGCTTACCTGAAAGATTAACGTGCAACCAATACAATAATATGATCAAGCATACAAATATGCAATGTTAAGAGACTATGAAGTGAATTGTCTTGACATCATCAAAACCTTAGTACTTCAACAATCTTTCTTCTTCTTTCTACTCATGTTGTTGTTATTGTTCTGAGAGGTAAGAGTCACCATTACTCCCCACCCAAAACCGACCAGTCCCCAAAAAACCATTTTTCCAACTGGCGACCACGCCCAAGATACCGGGAGATTGATGACTGGTGTCAGGACGTGAACAAACGGTATAGTAACATTAACGACCGGAGTATCCACGTTGACAACCGGGGCTGGGACATTGACGGCTGGCAGTACAACAATGAGATTAATCTTTGAGGTAAGGCAATTGAAGACGGGTGTGGAGAAGAAGACATTCGGTGTCAAAAGGTTGAGGAGTGGAGGGTACTAGCTCTCAGGACCTCCCATCAGAAGAGACAAATCTACTGCTTTGCCTAAAGGGGCAAAAGCTCATGTCAAATTTTCATATTTTTTGCAAGATCATGAAAGTAAATTACTGAATAATATGTGCAATTCTCAAAAAATTCACGTGACAACTATACTTCTAGAATAAACAACTTTTGTACTCCCTCTCTCTTACATTAACTATTCATTTAGTGTTGTTTACTGCTTTTCTTAGTTTATGTGCACATTTTTCGATGAAGAATAATCAAAACTGGAGGAAGTAAGAGATTAGAGGATAAAATAGTTGTTATCATTAAGTTATTTATTTCAAAAGTTCATTTCAATTTCATAGTGCATTGATTAATTTGAAGTTGATGTTGGTTAATCTACAATCTAATAAACTAGATTTCTATAAGTTGATACAATTTAATATATATTTTTTTGTTCGTATTGATGTTTATTTTATCCCTAAAATCATTTTCTTAAGGCATAAATAATAATTATTAATCATTTTTAATATGTGTTTAAACTAATTATTTTGTTTTAATGAATAAAAATATGTATTTTCTTATAGAAACACATGTTAATTTTAATATGTGGGGGTCTGATGTACGCAACCCAAACCCGTCTCTTATTGGCCCTTGAGATGAATTGCACCATTATTTGCTACTTCACAATACAATACTTTGAGCAATACAACGAAGTACAAAGGATTATATGAGCCATTTTGATCAAGTCTAGTACATTTTACAAACTAGAAGAATCAAATTCAATACTTTAAACCATAAAAACATTGAAACTAATCTAAAACAACCCCCCAAAAGCTAATATTGAGCTTTACTATCCTTTTTTAGCTGAATTAAATATCATCTCAAATTAAACAGAGCTAAAGATCAAAATTTGAAGTTACCCGAAGAATGGAGCAAATTAAAATTACCCAAAACCTTAATTTTGAACTTCCCCTTACCACCCTTTACCATCGCTCGGTTGAATTGAGTACTAAACATACTTTTTAAAGATGCCATACAAGAGAAAAAGAGTAAAGATCAGAACTTTAAGCAATAACATGTTCAAATTATAACTCCTATTTAATGACAATCAAATCAAACATTAACAATATTCAAATTTCTCAATAAACGAGGGAATATCAGAAAATACCATGCAATGCGAAGCTGACTCTCAGGCTGATAAGTCACAATACACAGCATCAAAGTCCTGATGGTAATTTTGATTGTGTTGATACTATTTGAAATCATATTTTGACTATTAAAAGTTTTGTGTATATAATTTAATTAAAATCATATTATGAGCTTTTATTTATAATATTCAGGTGAATTAATAGAATATTAGAATGAGTTCTTAAAATTCAAAAAAGATAGTTTTTTTTTTTATTTTGGATTTTATACAGTTTTTCCATATTTTAAATAAAATATAAACATGATATATATATGTAATTCTTTCATTTATTATTGTTACTATTATTATTATTATTAT
>CAAKMY010079244.1:24635-41175 GCA_901111285.1 Corrigiola litoralis | reverse complement strand
TTATCTCACATCTGTTACAACAGTCAAGAAACACAAACACTAGTTTAAATAGTGTCCACCTTTAAATGAAGTCCCTCATGCAAGTTTGTTTCCATCATATTCTTCTACTTAATCAATAAAATTTAATCGTGTAAGCTTTCTTGAAAAAAAGGAGAAACTAAAACAAAACTAAATGCACCAGCCGGGAATCGAACCCGGGTCTGTACCGTGGCAGGGTACTATTCTACCACTAGACCACTGGTGCTTTATGATGCTAAAGAAATCTGTAATTTTACTTAAATATGTTCATTACGTTTAACATGTCGATATGTAGAGCTGTAGAAGGATGCATCATCCGTACTCCATTTGATAATTTTAAACAAAAGCTTAGGCCGTGATTAATCTGGAAAACGTAAATCACATTAAACGGAGATGTTCCTCACCTAGGAGAACGCTTATGCACCTATGCATGTTTACAAGGAGGCAGTGGAACACCACAAAGGCCTACATTACGTGAAAATGCAGAAGCAGAAATATTAGCTTTGTGAGGAGGAATCTGCCCACTAAGTCTGTTTCTTGAGACATCAAATACTTCCATTTTCTCCAAATTCAACACTTTCCCTGGAATACTTCCACTTAAGCTGTTCCTTGACAGCAAAACTGTCCTCAATTCCTTGGCATTTCCAAGTTCTTGAGGTATCCTTCCAGAAAGACGATTTCCTACCATCTTTAAAACTCGCAATCCAGTAATGTTGCCAAACGACTTTGGTATCGATCCCCCTAGTGTATTATTTGAAAAGATCAAGGAAGTGATCGAGTTCATGGCACGCTTGTTGCCTACGTTGTTGTTGATTTGACCAGTGAACTTGTTGTTAGATACGTCGATAGAGCTGTAAAGTCCTCGTGGTTCATCGACAATTTTATCAAAAATAGTGGCTAAGGGGCCAGAGAAGTTGTTTGAGTGAAGATCAAGGTCCATGAGGAGACCGAGGTTCTTAAGTTCCAAGGGAATAGTAGAGTAAAATCCGTTGTTAGATATATTAAGTAACCACAGATTGGTCATGTTCCCTATCCATGAAGGCAACTTCCCTGTGAGTTCGTTTCGAGATAGGTCAAGGTAACCTACACTTGAGGAAGATAGCCACTGAGGTAGCTGCCCTTTGATCTTAGAACCAGCTAAGTTCAGTGTAAACAGAGGCAACTTGGAGAGCCAATCTGGTATAGTAACTAGCCCAAGTGGATTTTCGGACAAATCTAAAGACTGTAACAACTGCAGCTTAGACAATTCGAGAGGAAGTGGTCCAGATAGTTGATTATTTGATAAATCCAAGGACATGAGGTTCTTAAGATTGCCATAGCTTGTAGGTATTCGGCCAACAAAGCGGTTCTTCGAGAAGGACATTTGGGTCAATCTAGTAAGCTGTCCTAAACTCGATGGCAGAAAACCGGTCAAATTATTGTCATCAAGCTGAATAAACTGCAAATAAAGTAGCTTCCCTATGGAAGGAGGGATTGGTCCGGTTAGTTGGTTACGATGGAGGTATAATAGGCCTAACTGGGAGAGTTCACCCACGGAATCTGGTATACTTCCACTGATATGATTCATGGATAAATCTATATGCCTGAGGTTCTTTAGTTTGCCAATTTCCTTTGGAATGTTACCAGAAAGATTGTTGTCTGTAAGATCAAGCCTGGTAAGTGAAGTTAGGTTCCCAATGGAAGAGGGTATTGGACCGGACAGATGATTTGTTGATAAATCGAAATCAGTAATCTGTGTCAATGATTGAAAGACCGGGCTGGGTATGGTGCCGGAGAGTTTGTTGTCGTTGAGGTAAGCCCTCTCAAGCTTACGGAGGCGACCAAGTGAGGCGGGTATTGAACCAGTTAGCTTATTTGTTTGAAGGAAAAGTTGTCTCAAACGAGATAACTTTCCTAGTTGAGGTGGAATAGGACCAGTTAGCTCCTTGAGGTTGCCAAGGTCAAGGATTTGAAGATAGGTTAGGTTGCCCAAGAAAGGGGAGAGTGTACCTGACATGTAGGTGTCTATAATGTCGTCCCCTGGTGACTGGAGTCCAGGGCAGATCAGCTTAGCCACCCTACCAGTGGCATTATCACAATTTACCCCCGTCCAGGTGGTGCAGCAGTCCGTAGAAGGTACCCATGTTCCGAGGAGTTGTGACGGGTCATCTGTGATCCTTTGCTTGAAATGAAGCAATGCCTCTTTGTCTATAGGATTACAAGATTCCACGAACAGAGAACAGAATGCATTAGCCAAGATTAAGACGGAAATGAGGACAAGAGGATTGTTACAAGTCTTCATGATTAGGAAGAAAGCAACTTTTGATGACTAAAATGAGATCATGTATTCATATACTTCGTATAAATCAGATTGAACTAGATCATGCTTTTTATAATACTCTCTTGGATGTGAAACATGACACTAGTTACTGACCATAACATGTGTAATTAATTTTGTTGACTTTACGCATGTAACTGCGAGCAAAGTCTTGCTAATTGAGTTATCTTAGTACAATTGACAGGGCTTTAAGCTGTTTAGTACTCAAAACGGTGTGTGGGTCAAACTCAAACTCAATGAGCATGTGGAATTGTGGATCCTTTACCACCATCATGTGCATTTGTGCACTTGGTGCCGCAAGTTAAGCTTGCAAATTGCTATAATCAGAACCAATGGCGATCCTTACAGGACTAAGTGAAGAAAGTACCAACTTCAGTTCTAAGGATTGAAGTCATCAATCACCATATACAATAATTTGACTAGCTTTTCTCTGGCAGGGTATGCTACATACAAATGATACTGGCTTTAAATTGTTTTTTCAATATTTCCCAACGTTTTTACCTTAGATGCTAACGTTACTGTTTCGATTTATGCTTGTATTGTTCATGTTGATGGTAGCCCCTCTTTGGTCATGTATGTTACATTATTGTGGTTCAGGGTGTAACTCTGTGACACAACTCAAGAACAAAGATAATTTCAGAATATTTTTCCAGAACAGTACATGGCTTATGGTGAGATCACATAAATATAAGGTTCATACTCATGCTCTGAGTTCGCACTTCAAAAGGGAAAGTGAATAATGTAAATGTGAGCAACAAGGACATACTTGGTGCACATTTGAAACAAGGACAAATTTGGTGCACATTTTGGTATTGTGCATTTCACTGCATTTTAAGGTCCTTTTGAGCAATTTAGGCACACTAGCAAGTGTCTACGTTTGAGCAGTCTAATTTGTGTTTGATTATAGCACTTGAAACTGCTGGACATATTAAGGTTGAGGAGGTTAATCAGGGTGAATAAAAGACCTGGAAACAAAAAAAAAAAATAACAATACTTGTCTATATTTTCTTTAACTCGACATAATAGAACGGACGGAGTATCATATATTACCGCGGTCAATTGATATAGTTGATTTGCTCCAAAAAAATATTGCTATAGTTGATTCCCAACGAAACTGAAATAAAATATCAAGTTATCACGAAGTAGTCAATAAGGGCAACATAAAGTCGTAAACAATGAACGTACATAGCACAATCTACGACCTCCTGGCTCCTGACTCTGCTGTATGCCTGTATGTGAAATGATGTAGTTCCAGAATCTAGATATAACATCTAAAATTGGTGTCGCATACATGTAGCCCTTGGCAGAACCGTCGAAGCACCGAAGGCTAAGCACTTAAACATCATAATAGCAGAATATAAACAAAAAAATATTATGCACCAGCCGGGAATCGAACCCGGGTCTGTACCGTGGCAGGGTACTATTCTACCACTAGACCACTGGTGCCTTGAATGATGATAATTTGCTCTATTACTAAATAGAGTTGGCGGCTAACTTAAGTTACTGCTTTGCTGTCTTCTGTTGAACCGAAAATGCCTAAATGTTCCTGTGTGGCTGTGTCTCGTGGAGTTTGCATATATTTTCGAGAGCATCATTTTAGGATGATGCTTCAAAAAGCACATGACCTCTTGCAGTCTTGCGTACACTGAGGGTCCGTAGCATATTGTAGTAGCTGAAACTTTATAGCAAATTCATGCCATGGCTTTTGGACAATGCAATCACTATAACTTAGTTACCTTCATATTTCTCTTCTGAAAGGACATGGTTTAACAATAATAATATCAACACACATATATGAATGTGTTGAATGAGTTTGTTTTAAACGAATAAGGACAGCTAAGTTTGTAGAACAGGATACATTGTTTGACCTTTGCCGAGAGTAAATGATACCAATACATCAAAGTAAACCTAACCTTCAAGTAAAATATAATAATGAAAATGTTCATAAGCTATACAAAGTACTATAAATGCTTACAAGGAGGGAGGGGTGCACCACAAAGACCAGAATTACCCGAAAACGCAGAAGCAGGAATGTTAGACTTGTGAGCAGGAATCACCCCACTAAGCCTATTCTCTGAGACATCAAACACTTCTAAATTCTCCAAATTCAACACCTTTCCTGGAATACTCCCCCTCAAACTATTCCTTGATAGCAAAATCGTTGTCAGCGCCTTGGCATTGCCAAGCTCTTCAGGTAATTTACCGGAAAGTCGATTACCCACCATTGCCAGCACTTGCAATTGCGTCAAGTTCCCTATTGATTTTGGCACCGGTCCTCCCAGAGGATTGTTTGAGAAGATCAATGAAGTGATGGAGTCCATGACGGGCTTGTTGCCAATGTTCTCATCTACTGACCCGGTGAACATGTTGCTAGACACATCGATGGAGTTGTAGTGACCTTGTGGTTCATTGGTGCTCTTGTCGAAAATAAAGTTAAATTGACCTGAGAACTTGTTTAAGTGAATATCAAGGTCCATGAGTTGAGTAAGATTCTTGACTTCCACTGGTAGTGTAGAGTAAAATCCATTATTGGATATGTTAAAGGACCACAAACTACTCATGTTCCCTATCCATGAAGGCAACTTCCCTTTGAGTTCATTACTCGATAAGTCAAGATATCCTACTGAGGAGGAAGATAGCCACCGCGGTAGCTGCCCTTTGATCCCAGTTCCGGCTAGCATTAGCCTAAAAAGGTTTAACTTGGAAATCCAAGTAGGTATGCTGACTAGCTTAAGTGGATTATGGGACAAACCAAGTATTTGTAAATTCTGTAGTTTAACAAGTTGAGGAGGCAGCGGACCAACCAGCTGATTTGTAGACAATTCTAAGTACTGAAGACTCTTGAGATTGCCAAGACTAGCAGGGATTTGGCCCACAAAACGATTGTTCGACAAGGACAAATCGGTTAATATAGCAAGATTTCCTAGACTTGATGGTAGCTTTCCGGTGATCATATTGTTATCCAAGTACATTCTCTGAATTTGAGGAAGATTACCAATGGAATCAGGCAAAGCACCGGAAAATTTATTGTCATTGAGTTGAGTAAACTGCAAAGAAACAAGTCGGCCTATGGAAGAAGGAAGAGGTCCAGTGAATTTGTTATGGTGAAGGTATAATTCTCGTAACTTGGACAGATTCCCTAGGGAATCTGGTACATTTCCACCAATGTTGTTCATAGACAAATCAATATATGCTAGGCTTTTCAGTTTGCCAATATCAACTGGAATTCTTCCGGAAAGACGGTTATTGTGAAGATCAAGCTTGGTGAGTGATACCATACTCGCAAGTGACGCTGGTACAGGACCGGACAACCGGTTTCCTGATAAGCCTAGTTCTAATAGCGAAGTCCATGATGGGAAAACAGAGTTTGGTATAGTGCCAGAGAGGTTATTATCACTAAGGTACAACTTTTGTAGCTTATGAAGTTGGCCAAATGAAGTGGGTATTAAACCATTAAGCTTATTTGTATCTAGGAAAAGATGTGTCAAATGTGACAACTTGCCTAGCTCAAAAGGAATTGGACCACTTAGCTGCTTGTTGTTGCTAAGGTCAAGGAGCTGAAGATAGGTAAGGTTGCCAAGGTAAGGAGAAAGTGTACCTGACATTGTGGTGTCTATAATGAAGTCGTCTCCGGACTCGAGACCGGACCGGGAGACGTTTACTACCCTTCCAGTGGCTCGATCACAATCAACGCCAGCCCAAGTGCAGCAGTCTGTTGTAGGGATCCATGTGCCAAGAAGTTTTGATGGATCCCCTGTGATCCTATGCTTAACATCAAGCAATGCTTCTTTGTCTATAGCATTGCATGATTCTACTATTAAGGGACAAAATGTATTAGCTATGATTATGAGGAGACTGAGTGTAAGAGAATTTCTGAAGGTTTCCATGTTTGGAAAAGTGACCGTTAATTAGCCGATAATGGATGTAGTAGGAGATAATCTGTCAATATTTATATATGCACATCAAAGTTTGTTTGTGACATTTCTGTAACGCAAACTAGGGTGCAAACTCTGACTTGTCAAGCTTAAAATATGTCGTAATCAGTGAAGTATATGGTAGTGCCCGCGGAGTTAGGAGTTTAAAGAGGAGTACATATATAAATAAAACACTCTAGATTAGATTATTAGATTTGAAGCTATTGAAGTTCTTTTTTGTTGATCGACAAGCTAATTAATGGAATAACGGTTATTATATTTCTGAAAGTTAAATTCATACTAATAGATACTCCGTATGTTATAATTTTCGAGGAGGGAACTACTAATATACTCCTAGTTATCCGTTAAATTGCACGACCAAAGTTATCGTTGGGATAATAATGGGAATACTATGCCAAGGTTTAAGGAGATTCAGCACTCAACGGGAGGAGTTGGGTCAAACTCGAAGGCTAGATTCATTCATTATCATCAAATTCTCACGTGACCATGTTCATACATTATCATCAAAATCTGAAACTTGAGTGAGTAGTTTCAAAGTTGCATCACTAGCACATAAAGTAGGACTTGGGCATTGCTTAACAAGGAGGGGAAGATGTGGAGGACTTGTGGCAAGTGGCGACTTTAATATTCCATTCTAATCAAGATTGATATTGGGACACAACAGGCTGTACACAAGAGGTAGTAGTTTGAGAATGAAATTATTACCTTCTTTTTCATTCGGTGAGTACGAAAATCAACTACTCTCTTCAAAACTTGATTTATCCTGAAATAAAGTGAAAAAGGTACAAAATGATTGAGTGAATTTTCTTAATTCTTTTTTAGTACCAATTTCTTCAGGGAGTTAAAAGTAATGGGTGTACATACACTACTGAAGACTTGAGGTACATCAATTCCACCTAAATTTATTAGTTAAGAAGTATATGTTTAAGTCTTTACAAAAGCATCCCTTAATTGAGAGGTGGAGTAAGAAATTCTACTAAGCGTTTTTATACGCTTTTAGAAAAAATCAAAGGTTCTTCCTTCTTATCAGATATTGGTTACACTATTAGGCCTATACTATAAGTCCAATTTGATATCGGGCTTGGAAATCAAGTGACGATCTTTTTTCACATATTGAACTAAAAATATGTTTTAGGTTTCAAAAGTGGCTACTACACTCTATTTCCGTGCTAATTAAGGGAGTGTTGTGATTCAATTAAGAATGAGTGTAACAATTTGTGACTCAAATAAGTGATGTGAATGTTGCTTTAAAACTTGTACCAAGCTTCATCTTAGATAAGTATAGTGAGATTAGTCTCAAGTGAGCACAACATGATTCTTCTCACATTGTGAACAAGCCCAATAGACAATAGGGATACTAAGCTAATAGTCCATGGGTGTCTCGGTGTACCAAGTCCATTCTCTTTCCAATTCTATGTCACTAAAATGGATCTTTTAATTATCGGGAAAATAATCTAACAATGATCGCCTTTAATAAGAGACTGAGAGAGGACAACATTTAAGAGCACCTACAAATCTACAATTATCGTATATCATCTACACAGACTACACACTTAGAGTTTCTTATTTAACAAGTCATATACTCTCATTAGAGGCTTGAACTCTAGATAAATGAGCACCAAAACATATATGAATAGACATATTTTCACTAAGTTCTAACTTACATTTTTTTTCCCCATTTTTTGAAATAACAATGTTGGAGAAAACACTATTTTCTCCCTCACTTATGAGCAAAACTAATCTAATATCCTCAAGGAATTATAGGACCAATGCTATTCCTACACTCTACAAGAGACTTTTGGTCACCACCTTGGCAAAAGAAGAGCGTAATTGGGCACACGAACAAACAATTATCCACCAAATTCACATGGGCCGAACCGGGCTCAAGCCTCGTAAACGGGTCCGGTATCGGGCCGAACAAGTAATTCCCTCCTAACAACAGCCTCTCAAACGGGGCGTTACCGGGCTCGGGCCAAACCGTCTTTAAAGCGTATTGGGTCGGTATCATACCCATGAACTTGTTATTCTCAAGTGATAAAGATGACAACTTTGGCATTAAGCCCATGAAGCCCGGCAAAAGCCCACCCAACTCGTTCCCACTCAGCTCAATCGCTATTAAACTCGACTCAGTACCGAGTCCACTCGGCACCTCGATTGAAGTGAGATTATTGTAAGCGAGTGAGAGCTGCTGGAGACTCGGGTGAGTGAACAAACTCGCTGGTACTGACCCGGCGAGTTGGTTGTAACTTAGGTCCAAAACTTGCAAAAATCCCATCTTTCTCACACTATCTCCCTCCAAACTCCCACTTAACTTATTATTCCTCATCGACACCTCCACCAAACTCGCCGGAAAACTCGCCGGAAACTCACCGGAAAACGAGTTGTTACTACCATCCACGAAATTCAAGCTACTGAGTCGACTCAGGTCAGGCAACTCGCCACTGAGTTGGTTCCCCTGCAACTCCAACCTCTTCAACTTGACCAACCCAGAAAAGCCCGCGGGAATGGGTCCCACAAAAGCATTGTTATCAAGGTAAACCTCCTCGAGCTCACCGAGTCGACCCAGTGAGTCAGGGAGCGAGCCAGAGAGCGAGTTGTGCGAAAGAGTGAGCTTCGTAAGCCGAGTTAACCCGGAGAACGAGTCAGGAATCGGTCCTGAGAAGTTGTTGTTTGTAAGGTCAAGCGAGCGGAGAAAAGGAAGGTTCCAAGAAGTGGCACCGAGTGAGGAAGCGTAACCCGCCTGGTCAAGAGCGAGTTCAGTGACTCGGGAGATATTGAGGTGATCTTTGTGTGAGACTACGTCGCATGTGAAGCCGCAAGTGAACTTATCAGAAAAAAGACGGTCGCATGGGTCGTATGAGAAGTCCCATGAGGCAATGCACGACCCCGGACTTATCGTGTCCGGGGATATTCCATGTTGTAGTTGCTTCAGCACCTGTATGTCTCTCCAATGTGTCTTACACTTTGCATTGCATAGCAAAGTTGAGACTATTACAATATAAATTATCTTAGTACATGATGAACAATATATTGGACTAACCATTATAAATTAACTAGACCTTGTACAATATGACAAGGTTTTTGATGTAACAAAAAAGTGGGAATTGAGGTGATGAGAGTGGAGAAAATGGGTAGTGTGAAAGTGCTGATTTTTAAGAGAAAGGAGGCTGCTTTGCTTTATCGAAAATAATGGAGGAGAATAATAAGGTGACAAAAGTAGGGGATTGAATTCTGAGCAGTGTCACGGGTAGTGTCAGAAAGAAATGAAAGAAATGAATGAAATGAAAGAGGAGCTTAGGAGAGTTGCGTGCGTGGCAATGGAAAAGGCACTCTAACGGTGACATTTGTGAGATAGTAGATTATAGTATGAGAAAGGGAAACTGATTTTTACACTCCCCATTTTTATTTTTACACTCCCACTCACTCCTTCTATGTGAGAGCACAGATTCCTGTGCAGGAATCTACTCCTCTCACATAAGGAGTGTAAAAATCAAATGGAGGAGTGTAAAAATCATTGCCCATGAGAAAGTATATAGTAATGTAATGTAATGTATATTTACTTCAGTTGCTTGCTTAGATCATGATTTTGTGGAATAGTTAAAAGTACTGAAGTACTGAAGTACTGAAGTACTAGAAAAAGTAAATAGATGAAAGAATTTAATGTTCTCTCCCAACGGCTTCATGCTATAATTGTTCATCATTGAAGATTAGTCTGACGCAAACATGGAGCTGGAGCTCTCTTTCTAATGAGCACTCTGTCTCTGGTTCCAAATTAAGCAGATGTTAGGCGGATTAAGGGCTTTGAAAGTAGAAATGTGTCTGAAGGATAAAGATAAAGGTTTTGGTCCAAGCCTTTTGTAAACCAAAATGAGAAAGTATAAACTCGGTCATTGTTAGATTATTTCATTTAGATATGCTTATGTAATTTACGCTAATAAACTACTTCATTGTTAAAAATATGATACACCTAGTATATGTAATGTAATGCATATTGGGAGTAAGACACAGAGAATAGGTTTCGATTGTTCGTAATTATTGGTTTAAGCGATTTAGATCGAAAATTTATATTTAACTTCATGTTCAACTCTAATTAAACATAATTATTATGATGGCGTGATTTACAGATTATCTTCACTTATAAGTTAGAAGTATAATAATAAGGTAATTTGTAATTACATGCTCAACAATGTTTTGAGCAGCATGTGCTAGCCAATTAGTGAAACGGCAAATATCTGAAGCCCAGATTCAGTGGGGCTACCCGCTACTGCCTTTCGGTGGGGATGCATTGTTGCACAAAAATTAAACATACATGGGGGAGAAACGATAGGCCTCCAGAGCAACAAGAACCGTAATGAGTAGGGCCTGAGGAAAGTAAACTATGGATTTTGAAAATACTGGAGCAATCGACGAGGATACAATCGTACATGAGACAACGATGCAAAGCTTCATCATAGATTGCTTAATGCTAATGAAATTACCTTTCAAAAATAAAATAAGATAAAGACCTCATGTAAAAAATTCCATTACAGATTTACTAGTGGGAGAGTAAATACGAGAATAGATGCTTTGAAAAGCAAAACTCTTATAAACAGTCAAACAAATACAAAAGAGCATGTGATTCTCATGTTCATTTTATTTCCCTCCCTCAGTTATATTTAAACAACAATATTTTAATTAAACCTATCGAAATAGAACCCAATCCAAATACCCGACTCCTACTAATGCGAATACTTTGGTTATGAAAACGAGATTTTGACCCGACACCTAAACAATTTGCTAAAACATAACTCAAACAACACTTAATTCATGAACAACTCGAACCCAATATGTACAAAACTATAAGTTACCCCCGGGATTAGTTGCCAAGTCTAGTTTAGATTGGTACCTCAATCCTTCTGATGCAAAATTCGTCAGAGATTACTGTGGAACTATACATTCTCAAGGAATATGTTATGCTATCATTAACATTCTACATGAATAAGGTATAACACAATGATCGACATAATTCTTATCTTCTAACCGTGAGATATGATATGCATTATCTATGTACGACTTTGTACATTTGCTTTAAAAAGAAAAACATTACTGAATCGGGCTATCCTATCGAACTTCTCTAGGATAAGCAGTTATATTGTTAGTTAAATTATACTTCGTCAGGCTTATCAACCATTAAAAAGAGAACAAGAAGGCATTTTTTAGTTAGAAAAGATACATGTAATGCTTATTCGGCAACAACTCTATTGAATTTTATGGTTTTTAAATCGGACATTTGGGACCAAAAACTGTTTTACAAGTATCTAAATATATATGTAGATTATACTATCTCTTTCATAAAATGGATGATATCGAAGAATTTATGCTCTCTGATAAGGGTTGGAAAGTTGAAGATCAACCAAATTAGTTTAATAAAATCTCATAAAAAACATCATTCAGTTGAAAAAAATATACGTACCAATTTAATTACTAAATTCACAATTGACGGGCAACAGATTTCGAAGATCATAGGATAGGACATCTTAAAAAAAAAAATTTGGTGCAAGAGGACATCTCAATAATTAATAACACGGTTAACAACATACTTAGAACATCAAGAAAACAGACATACCTTCAAAGGATTCTCTCAATTCAACAAAGTTGTTACCAAGGAACTGCAAATCTAAGCAATACCTTGAACAACCCGGACCGTGGAACTGAGCTTTTGTCATACTTGGGGATGTGTGTGGTTCTTGGAGCCATTTATATAATCCAATAAATATCTGTCCTTTCCGCAGGTTCTTTAGCCTTCATATTATTGGTTTTATTACTGCCTACAAGTTAAAGTAACCAAGTTCATTAATTATCCTTCTCATAACAACGTAGAATATTACTGTATGAACAATTGGCTTGGAATCCTTTCAAAATTCTCATATCAGACAAGGAAGAAGTGTTGTTTGCAAAATCCAAAACTCAAGAATCAAAGACTCAAGATTCGAAGACCATCCAAACAAAACAAAGGGTAAATAAACACATATGGACATCTCAGTGTAAGTTTTAAGTAGTAGAAGGAAAGAACAAGGATAGCTTAGTTCATTAGAGCTTCCTTACCCAAGTCGTGAGATTTGGTTCTCATAATTCTCAAATTTGTTCAGAACATATGTGCGCATTGGTGATCTTAGTGATCCCAAATTCAATCCTAGTATGGGTTCTTTATATATGCCAACGGCAGTAGCACAGCACCTCACATGTTATGCATATTGGAATTGGTTTTAGAATGTGCACATGATTTAGACTCATTAAACAGTCTAGTGAGTAAAAGTTGCAAGCTACGAAGGGATTAAGGATGCAAAAGAAACACACAAAAGCACACATTTCATCATTCATCATAGTAGCGAATAGGTTGAACAAGGCCATCCATGAGACAATGACAGTCACAACACTCTAACAGCATGGCATGATTGTCAATGTCACTGAGAGTCAATACATCAACATAATACATGATAGAGGTTGAAACCAAGTATAGCTTCAGGTTTCACCACACAACAATATCCTTAGAGCTGCTCTAGATGTCGTCTTAGCTAGAGAGAGACGACATATTTGTCATTGTGAGACTGGAGTGGGGAGAATGCCTGCTCAGAGCAAACAAGTTGGCTGCTGCCCCTTCATTTCCGTACACAGCAGCAGCTTCATAGTCTCCTTGATCATCATTATCTACCAATCCAAATTGTGGGGCTCGGAATTTCGCTTCCTACAATTTCAGCACAAAAAAGAAAGAAGAAGTAAAGTAATGAACGAAGCTGCATATAAACTTTATGTAATTGAGAATTTCAGATTATGGTTTCAAAGTGTACTCTTACTAGGTCCATCAGGAGATTTCCATGCCTTTGCTCGAGGCTGTTCACCTGAATAAACACATTGATTGAGGGGAGTCAATCAAAAGGAAGATTAAATATTTATTCTACAGAAAAGAGGTAATCCTTGGGATTCATATGTGCTTACCTTCTTCCTGTATGTCCCAGTTTGTTGCTTGATCACATGTAACTGCGTGTGTCAAATTTGTCAACAATGGTTTTGATTGTATATGAGCATAAAAAACAATGGGATGTGCTTGTTGTGCCATTCATACTTCTATCATAAATTGCACTTAAACATTATAGGTCAAGTTCAATAACGAGCAATCTTGGGATATAAGGAAGTGTTTTAACTTTCCCGATTGTAAACGAGCAATCATCAAATGTACAAACTGAAGAAGCATTAAATCTATGGAACTGGAAATTTTTGACAATTATCCCATTTATATCTAAGAAGTCACAGAATTTTCAGGTAAAATTGTGTCATCGAAGTGAGTTAGAGAAGCAAGGTAGATATGAAAAGGCTTTCACGAGTTCATGCAAGCTGAATTTGTAACATTTCAGATCAAGATATGAAAAGGCTCTCACAAAGTTCAAGCAAATCATAAGCAGTAGTAAGTCAATTCAGCTTATTAACTCAAAATTATGTAATTTAGAAAATTTGTATAAAAAGTTAGCAGTAGATAATAAGTAATTACAGTGTAGAGCTTGTTTAAGATTGACTATAAGAAATTATTAATAGGGTTTGTGCTCCTCAACCCTCTACTCTATGACCAAACAATAATATTCATCATAAGAATTTAAGATTTTGTTGTTCTAGAGTCAAACTCAAATACTCTCTCACGATTGATCATATAATCATATCCATTTACCTTGAACAAAGAAAGTAAAACAAGCAAAACAAAGAGCAAGAATGCAAACATGCATATGAAACGTAACCTTTCTGTTACGAATTTCGACCACAGCTTCAGCCATCTCTTGCTCAAGTCTACACAGCTCTCCCATTGTCAGACACTCTAGGTCTCCACCCATCCTTCGGCTATTTAACCATTCAAAGCAAAATCAGTATCATTGCCAACTAAACCGCCCATTTACAAACAAAACTTATCCTGCAAAAGATTATTTTTAAAGCAATCTAAATGGTAATCCTACTATAAGTAGTGAATCACTGACAATATCGGACTAATGTAATTTGGATCTTTACCTAATCTCTCTTCTCAGCATACTGTTGAGCTCCAGCAACTTACTTTCCTGCTCTCTCATAGCCTGGTCAGCAACAAAGCACAAAATTGAAATTTGATTAGCAAAACCTGTTCTTAGAGGAAGATAGTAAGAACTTTGAATAGTTTCTCATATACTGTTGTTGTGCATTTATCTTAATCAGATGAAAATTGATAATGCTACCAGATTACCCTTCATTATCCAGTTTCTAGTACACAATTATGTTCCTATATATATCAGGAAAACATGTAGATGATGTTTATGTATTTGCAAGGCATATAAGACTTGGTCTATCCTGGCAGAAAAAAAGACATTTCTTTTCCTAGTTGAGGTACAAAAGAAAGAAAACGTACACATCTTCTTTTTTTGGGTAAAATGTGCACATCTTTGATTACAAGTTACAACCACAATCCAGTACGCTTGCTCTAACCGGCCTCTAGGCGAGGTCTGAGGAGGTCTAAGATATATTCAACCTTACCCCTAACTGATCTCAAATGACTACTAAAAAGGTTGTTTACAAAAGACCCAATAAACATTTTGTATACATGACTTTGATTATGGTGGATTAATACTTTTAACCCTTTTATTATAAGGTGGTACTATGCAAAGGTTTTTGATGCAAGAAGCATCCCCTTCTATTCACAATATAAGGGCCGAAGCCCTAGCTGAGTAATTAGGGACGACTTTACAACTGGATCTTCTACTATAACTAGCAAAAAGCAAAGTCCTAATGTCAGAAGTAAGTTGTCTACATCTGCCAGTAACAACTAACAAGACCTAACTCCATTAAAAGAACCATCAAAAGAATTAACAAGACCAAACTCAAACGACAAAAGGAAAGTATGTACAAGCAAGTTCTGCTATACATAAGAAAAATCTGGTAATAACTTACATCCCAGTGCTTTTTCCAGATATCAACGTTCTCAATCTTCTGATAATCATCAAACATCTTCTTCAGCCTTGCAAAATATATAATTCAAGAAGTTTGAGAACAACATATAATTTCATAACATATAGTACGGAGTATATGTTTTGCATAAAGAAACACTAAAGGGTTAGAAACAGTAACGTACGAGACACCAGGACTAAGGTACTGGTGCAACTTTCTGGTGCTGGAGACCATGAGGAGGGAAACCTTGGCATCACACAGCACAGTAAGCTCTTGAGCTTTCTTCATGATCCCATTTCTTCGCTTAGAGAAGGTTACTTGCCTGTTTGTTTTGTTCTCTATCTGCTTTATCTCTAGCTTACCTCTCCCCATATTTTCTTTTCTTCCTTCTTTTGCTCTTTCTCTCAGAGATGTGGAACTATTAGTACCCTACTTTAGTTAGCTTGTAACACATCAGTAGAAAAGATGGTCTTTGATATGAGGTGTACTCTTGCAGACACTTTGGTTACTTAAGTGAATGAAAGTACTTTGCTATATTGGGTGGATGAATAAAGAAAGGGGTTGTTTCCATAAATGGGTAGGGGAGTGGAAAGTGGGCAATGGAGTGTAACTACAAAGGTTTTGCCTAATCCGTGAAAATTAACTGCTGCATGAATGAGAGGTCGCTGCTGCTTTTGAGTCTTTTGAACTTGACATGATTTGACATTACATTCATGACATTTATTTTGGTTGCTTTTTAGGATGACAACGAACCCTTCCAAGCTGGAGTATTAGGAAGCTCATCACGACTTACCTTTGGTTGCTTTTTAGCTTCCATATGCAAGTGGCTTGTGTAATTGAAGTATTCGTGTTACCCAACACCATAACTGATAAGGTAACGAGCATTATGCGCTAGGCATGGAAATTTGCAATGAACCAAAAGATGGAACATATCGATATCAAATTTTTTTTTTTCGCCCTTACATGGGCAAGATACTACATTCTTCCTTGTAAGGAACTAAAGTTAATAAGATTAGCATAATATATCGTTGTAACTTGTAAGGTACCACGTTCTCCCTTGCTAATTGAACATGGTAAAACGGGAAAACCGTTAGGTACGTAGCCTAATAACAACTACTAAATCACTCACCATGCGGAATGATGAGTTATTGAATTGACACACATATTCTTGGTCTGAACATTTCAATATGAAATCATATTAAGCATGTCTACATGTAAACCCTATTTAAAATTCAAATTAATTTTAGAACGAATTTTTGGTAAATTATACCATATGTCCGGGGGCATGGTTCTCTTCGTGTCCCCACATGAATATGTGCAAATTATTAGAAGT
>CAAKMY010079244.1:1565-24589 GCA_901111285.1 Corrigiola litoralis | reverse complement strand
TTACTGCATATGTGCAATTTTTATTTATTTTTTACAAAAATATTTTGAACTATTTTGGTTTTTTTTTTTTTTGGCATTTTCCTTAACTTAAATGTGTAAATCGGTAAAAGTGTATGTGCATTTCATTTGAGTTATGTGTGCAAATCGTTTGAACCAGTGGGCACGGAAATGTATATACCCCCATGTCTACGGTATAAGTGTTGCAAAATTTTGACTGTATATTAAAATTACCTTATTGTATAATACATGTATGTACTGTATAAACTTCTATGATGTGAGTTAAGTTGATATCCATATAAGTTAAATATCATAAACCTAATAATTAAAGGTTTCATTTTGCAATATAGGCAACTTTGCTGCCCTTTAAAAAAGTTTAAATCCATTTTACAAATTACAAAAAAAGCCATGTAAAATTAAGATATAAGAAAACCCTTGTATATTCTAGAAGCCAACATATACTTAATCAACTGTTACTGAATTAGTTAGGTTCTTCTTGCTAGTCTTCTAGGCCTAGGGAATGTTTGCTAAAAAAGGTTTCTTAGAGTGACTTGCTTATCCACTTACCCGTCACTTGTTTAAAATGCCTTGCTGGATTAGACTACTGCATTGACATAGAGTACAGGCGTACAGCCCAAAGGCTAATTGTAGGGCTTCGGTTCAATGCTCGGTCCAAAAACATCGAATATGCTTCATCTTTCCCGTGTTTGGTCACGTGTGTGACTTTCCAATCCGGCCAGTTCTTCATTCCTCAACCAAGTTTTTTTTTAGGAAAAAAAAAACTTTTTTTTTTCAAAGAAACATAATTCATTGAATAAATATGATAAGTACTTTTAATCTTGCGAGCATAAAAAAAACCATATTTTTCAAGTACTTTTACAACATTAAGGGTGTGTTTGATTTGATAAGTCATTTTAGTCATCTTATTTGTCTATCAACCTTATTTGACCAAATATTAGTCACCTTAGCTATTACAAAAGAGCTTTTCATCGTCCAAATATTCAGTTTTCTTTAAATCAAATTTATTGGCCTTTTACTACTTTATCTAGGTAGAAATTTCAACAATAACTATAAAAATAGTGTAGTCAAGATTTATGAGTAATGTAGAATCATCCAAGTATCCAGCACTTGCACATTAGTAATAGACAATAGCACCGCCCTAAAATATGGGTGTACTTTGAAAGTTTCAATATTTATGTATATAACTAGTTTTGTTTGCTACTCCGTATTATGTAATAGGTTGCACCAAATTCTAACCTAATAGAGCCCATAAAAGTAAATCACTAATGGTCCCCTTTGTCATCAACTCCTAGCTTCACACTGTTTTTTTATTTTATTTTTTTTTTAATGATTGGCTTCACACTTGAATAGCACCTTTTAAAGCTTGTAACCTTTGTTGCACCAAAAAAAAAAAAAAAAAACTTGTAACCTTTGCTGAACTTGCAACTTATTTCTTCCATTTTATAGTATTGTACTATACTAATGCACTCATCATACAAGTCCTCACAAATCACAATGCGGTCAAGACCAAATGTTTTTTTTTTTTTTTTTTGAAAGAGTCTCGATATGATGTTTCACTCATAGCACTTTTGAAAATTTATGCATATAGAAACAAAATGAGGAATACACGGGTCATGTAGTATAGGTGCTTAGCTATATTATTATGAAATTGGCCAAATTGTTTTTGTTTTGGTAGCAGATGATTTATGTAAGTGTCACTCTACCAATTAGCCACAATTTATGTTATAACTTATATACTAGTGTACTTTTTTTTGGTTATCGCGAGTCACGACACCTAATTTACACGTTTATCAACCGGTAATATTTATAAATTACAGCTTGAAATTTTAACAGTTTAAGTTTCATTATTACAATATTCTTGAATCCAACACTTCTGATGAGTACTCTGACAACAATAACGGTACATCTTGGTAGAACACAACATTAATCATCGTCAAAGTGACAATTGACAAAGGGTAAAGTGCAATACATCATTCGACTCTGAGACACCATGACTTTGCCAGCAGAACACATTATACATGACACTACGGGACTAAATCGGGCCAATACCCAACTGTAACCGTACGTAACTATGTATGAGTGTAGTATGACCCATTCCCTGAGCTAGTCGGCATATGGTCCTACTTATTAATGTCCTCATTTATAAGGGTTGTTGGCACTCGCTACCTTTGCTAAGTTTAGGCAAATTTGTAAAAGTAAAGCAGACTGATCACGTTACTACAAATATATAGACTGGTGTAACTTGTATCATAATCTTGTATACTGAACTTTCGTCATCTTGATCAGTACGAAGTACTTTCTACCATAAAACAATATCATCTTGATCAGTTCAAAGAATTCGAAACATTTCTAGTCAATATAGAAGGGAAGGTCTCGAAATTGGGTAAAAGTGCCTCTTTTGACATGAGAAGTATGGAGATGAGCATGGAGGATAAAGAGAGCCTAACTCAGCTAAGGGAGACCTTCAAAAGTGGAAGAACCAGGAGCCTAGCATGGAGAAAAGCTCAGCTTCAGGCTCTTTTGAAGATGGTCGTAGAACAAGAACACAAGTGTTTTGAAGCGCTCCATGATGATCTCGGAAAGAGCAAAGTTGAGGCCTACAAGGATGAGGTAACCCCTTGTACCATTTTTTTTGGTAGTCCATCGAATGCTTAAAGAATTCTGATTTCCAGTAGAAAAAAAGATACACTTCTTACAAAATATAATTCTTCTTCTATTTCACTCAATTCTCTACATTTTCTTTTGTGCGACTTCCAATCATTTTCTTACGTCTCCTTATATGAAGATATGACGACGTACCACTTTATTTTCACTTTGTAATATTGAAACTGATCGATTATTGGATTGTAGATCCTATCATTGTTCTCACTTTACCCTCACGGCCTCACCTTGCAATTAAAAATATCATTAAGTGACGAAATGGCTCTATTTCCCCTACATGCAAGCCCCACTTTTCCTTAAGCATGGTGCAAATAGCTAATGATGGAGTATTTGTGAAGGGTCCGTAGGCTTTTAGGGGTTTGGCCATCTGTATAAATTATATTTCATATATAGAAACGTCTCATGATAAGGTCATCTCATAGACGGACTATTTCAACAATGCCCATTAAGTATGACTGTATCAACCAATATTGATCACTATATATAGTTAGGTATTTCACTATCATATGAGATCTCGAACCCCCTATCCCTAGCTCCATCTCACATCCTCACAGGAAGATGCACAAAACTAGTAGTGCTGGTGCATTGTTGTAGTAGTAGTTTGCAAATAATTTAATCTAAATTTATGCCTTTTATCGCTTATTAGAAAAAATGGATGGAGTATTTAGTAATGTAATACTTTTAAAATATAGATACTATAGTGTTCTTTCTTAATTTTATTGTCTTTTTTAACAAGTTAAGAGAGACATAAACATGACTTTTCTTGTACTTCATATACATGTCCTGAAATAAGATGTTATCCAATGAAACGACCACAAATTGGTACAAGAAATAACATCTTTAATTGACCAACCCAAAATAGTCATCGTAGTAGTTCCCAACATTGAAGATTAGTTATACTTATACTACTCTGGTCTAACTTTTACTGAAACTGTCAATTGGTATTCGTAATATAGTGTGCATGTTATTTAGCTGACAGACTAAAGTGATAGGAGTACTAGTGTCAGAGTTAGATATGGTGTCTTTAATTCAGTTGTGAGGTGTGACTAGCTATGCGACTAAAGAATGTTCTTCCTATTAGGTAGCAAATTAATTTATTTACCTTATGTTTGATGTTTTAGATACATTTCCTCCAGTATGCAATTCTTGTGTATTGATCTGTGGCCTGATTTTTTATAGATTGGACCAGTGAAGAAAGCTATCAAATTCGCTTTAGATTCTTTGAAGAATTGGATGGCTCCTAAGAAGGTGTATATCTGACTAGAGTAATGCTGCCCAAATTTTAATATCACCAACACTAGAATGTTCATAAGTTAATCCAAATAACATGACTTGGTTGAAATAATGAGACCAAATGTACATTACCTTACATGTGGACTGTGCACTGGTTGAATACTGAAACTATGACATTCTTAGTATTAAAGACATTTAGATCATTTGTGATGTAGGCCGGAATAAGATTGCTTTTCTTCCCTTCAAAGGGGGAAGTATTATCTGAACCATACGGCCTGGTTCTGATTATTACATCGTGGAACTTCCCAATCGGTCAGTCAATACACTAATTAGTTCTGTATATTTTGCAACACTAATACCTCCACTGAAATGAGCTGATTCAATTTCGATGTTTTGTTGATTATTAGATGTGGCATTGGAACCTTTGATTGGAGCTATAGCTGCAGGGAATGTGGCTGTCATAAAGCCCTCAGAGCTAGCTACGGCTACCTCTTCTTTCCTTGCAAAGACCATTCCTCTGTATATGGATAGCAGCGCGATTAAGGTCATAGAAGGAGGGGTGGATACTAGCCAGCAGCTTCTGCAGCACAAATGGGACAAGATTTTCTACACTGGTGCTAATTAATCTTACCTGAACTTCCATTCTAGGAGTCTATGTTTTGCCACTGAACAGATCTCTATTCATGTTGAAGAATAAAAAAATCTGACGGCATAGATGTATAATCCTCTTTTTGATTAGGGAGTCCGAGAGTTGGCCGAATAATCATGACAGAAGCTGCTAAGAATTTGACCCCTGTTACTCTAGAACTAGGCGGGAAGTGTCCCATGATCTTTGATTACCTTTCGGTGTCATCCAATTTGAAGGTAGACTTGGAGTTTCTGATTTGGATTTATGAATTTTAGGAGTCAATTCTTATACTCTTGCTGATTGTTTTTTAACAAACTGGTAAGGTGTCTCTGAAAAGACTAGCATCTGGGAAGTGGGGTATTTGCGGCGGCCAAGCTTGCGTCGCGATAGATTATTTGCTCGTGGAGGAGAAGTTTGCGCCTTCATTGGTTATATAAATTCTCATCATAATTTGAAGTTAACATTCCCATATGTCGATTGATTGCACAGTAACATCACGGCTATTTCGGCTTGACTTTTAGATTGATATGCTGAAGAGGACAGTGACAAGGTTTTTTGGAGAAAACCTTACCGAAACCGCGGGAAGAACGAGCAGAATTATAAGCAAGGGACACTTTGACAGATTGCACAGTCTCCTTAAAGATCCTGTGGTGGCAGCTTCAATCGTGCATGGTGGCTCATTCGATGAAGAAAAATTGTAATCTTCTCTTCACCTTAAATTAAAGTCTACAAATCTGAAGGATTATGATCAAGAATGAGGCTTAGTTTGATTTCCTGATCTTCTAGGATTATCGAGCCTACAATGTTGTTGGATCCTCCGCTTGATGCAGAAGTCATGAACGAGGAGATATTTGGCCCAATTTTACCGATTATAACTGTGAGGACATGCTATTTTGATTCCCTATTTTTCTTTTTGGTCTATATTTTCATCATTGGTGTTCTGCATGAAGTTTCATGACATGATGATAAGTGATAACCCTGCATTGACAGTTAAAGGACATTCAGGATAGTATCAACTTCATTAACTCGAAGCCAAAGCCACTTGCTGTTTATGCGTTCACCAACAATGAAGCACTCAAAAAGCGGATAGTGTCAGAAACTTCCTCTGGAAGTGTGACTTTCAATGATGTTCTTATTCATGTAAGTGCTCTATTCTCCAATCTAATATAATTGGTTAATCATGAAAATTATTATGTATGTAACCAAAATTATGTCTATCATCTTGATGATAATTATGGTCTATGACGCTTGTCGTAGTTTGTATGTGATGAACTTCCATTTGGAGGAGTAGGGCAGAGTGGAATGGGGAGGTATCACGGCAAGTACTCATTCGACACGTTCAGCCATGAGAAAGCTATTCTACATAGAGGCTTCTTCCCTGATATTGCTGCAAGGTATCCTCCATGGAACGCATTTAAAATGGAGTTTGTTCGGCTGGGCTACAGCTTGGATTACATTAACCTCGTGCTTCTCTTGCTTGGCCTAAAGGGATATCCAAGAGATTACTGAATCATTTAGAATCTAATCAGAATGGTCATGATTCACATCTCATGCTGTCATGCATATTACTGGTCTTGTATCCCCTTTGTATATTTGGGCACCAAAATTCAACCAGAGTTCAAGCTTGAGAAGTGTAAGACAAACTTGTCTGGTAACTAAACCATATCTAAGAATCTATTTTCATGAGCTGCCTAATGCAATATATATACGGAGTACGGAGTACTTGCTAAGAATGTGTTGGCTTTGTAATTCATTTTACTGATAATATATCTACTCTATAAGATCAGCAATTAGTTTCACATTGTTGGAACTCGAATTAAAATCAAGCGAAGTGCACTCTAATACTGAAAATAGAATCTAGATATGACTAGTGGCTCCACGAATACAACGGAATAGTATAAATTCCTTATATCGAGGGTGCTAAATGGAAACACTTGATGAAGCAACTCATCAACCCACGAAAAAACCTCGTTTCGCCCCGAAATGGAATCAGACGAAAATTAGCAGGATGCATCCTATACACATATAATGAAGAATGGAATAAGAAAATTGACAAAAAGTAGCTTAGGGATAGCCCAAACCATCGGTTTAGACCATTATTCACATGCCTGAATCCAGCGATAAACCCACCGTAAATCTATCAAAAAGGAGGAATGACATTGCCATATGCTACAATTCTGCTCTAGTATACCCTAGGAGCATGCTCGGGCACTTTCAGATCATCTTCCGAATAATCAAAAATCGACCGAAAAAGTCGGGTTTTGTAGACTATAACCCACGAAAAAACCTCGTTTCGACCCCAAAATTGAATCGGACGAAAATTGGTGGGAGGCTATCTAGACACATATAATGATGAATAATACAAGAAAATGGGCAAAAATCACCATAGGCATATCGCAAACCATCAGTTTTGTCTATAATTCACATTCACGTATCGAGTAATAAACACACTGTAAGTCTATCAAGAATGAGGCATGACATTTTCATATGCTACAATTATGCTCTATTTATACCCTAGGAGCATGCTCGGTCACTTTAAAAACATTTTCCGATTAATCAAAAATCGATCGAAAAAGCCGAATTTTGTGGACTATAACCCACTAAAAAACCTCGACTCGGCCCCAAAATGGAATCGGACGATAATTGGCGGACGGCAACCTACACAACTAAAATAAAAAAAAGGAACAAGAAAATTGGCAAAATGTAGCATAAGCATAACCCAAACAATCGGTTTTGCCCATTATTCACATGCTAATATCGAGCGGTAAACAAACCGTATATCTATCAAGAAGGAGGAATGGAATTGCATGTGCTACAATTATTCTCCAATATACGCTAGGAGTATGCCCGGTCACTTTTGGAATAATTTCCGAAAAAACAAAAATCGAATGACAAAAGCCGGTTTTTGTGGACTATAACCAATGAAAAAACCTCGTTTCGGCCCCGGAATCGGACTAAAATTGGCGTGAGGCATCCAAAACACATATAATGAAGAATGAAACAAGAAAATATGCAAAATGTACCATACGCATAGCCCAAACCATTAGTTTTGTCCATTATTCACATTCACGAATCGAGTAATAACACACAATAAATCTTTCAAGAAGGAGGAATGATATTTCCATATGCTACCATTATGCTCTAGTATACCCTAAGAGCATGCTCGGTCATTTTCGTAACATTTTCCGAAAAACCAAAAATCGACTGAAAAAGCCGGTTTTTATGGACTACAACTCATGAAAAAATCTCGTTTCGGCCCCAAAATGGAATTGGACAAAAATTGAAGTGAGACATCCTATAAAAATATAATGAAGAAAGGAATAAGAAAATTGGCAACCAGTAACTTAGGCATAGCCCAAACCATCGGTTTAGACCATTATTCACATGCCCGAATCCAGCGATAAACCCACCGTAAATCTATCAAAAAGGAGGAATATGATTGCCATATGCTACATTTATGCTCTAGTATACCCTAGGAGCATGCTCGAGCACTTTCGGAACATCATCCGAAAAATCAAAAATCGACCGAAAAAACCAGTTTTTGTGGATTATAACCCATGAAAAAACCTTGTTTCGGCCCGATATGGAATCGGACGAAAATTGGTGGGAGGCAACCTAGACACATATAATGATGAATGGTACAAGAAAATGGGCAAAAATCACCATAGTCATATCGCAAACCGTCAGTTTTGTCAAATATTCAGATTCTCGTATCGAGCAATAAACACACACTGTAAGTCCATCAATAAGGAGGCATGACATTGCCATATGCTACACTTATGCTCTATTTATACCCTAGGAGCATGTTCGGTCACTTTCGAAACATTTTCGGGATAACCAAAAATCAACCGAAAAAGCCGAATTTTGTGGACTATAACCCACTAAAAGACCTCGACTCGGCCCCAAAATGGAATCGGACGAATATTGGCGGGCGGAAACCTAGACACAGAAAATGAAAAAAGGAACAAGAAATCGACAAAATGTAGCCTAAGCATAACCCAAACAATCGGTTTTGTCCATTATCCAAATGCTCGAATCGAGCGATAAACAAACCGTAAATCAATCAAGAAGGAAGAATGGAATTGTCATATGCTACAATATTGCTCCACTATACCCTAAGAGCATGCCCGGTCACTTTTGGAATAATTTCCGAATAAACAAATAATCAACCGAAAAAGCCGGTTTTGTGGACTATAACCCATGAAAAAACCACGTTTCGGCCCCGAAATGGAATCGGACGAAAATTGGCGTGACGCATCCTAGACACATATAATGTAGAATGGAACAAGAAAATAAGCACAATGTACCGTACGCATAGCCCAAACAATTAGTTTTGTCCATTATTCACATCCTCGAATCCAGCGATAAACAAACCGTAAATCAATCAAGAAGGAGAAATGGAATTGTCATGTGCTACAATTATGCTCCACTATACTCTAAGAGAATGCCCGGTCACTTTCGAAATATTTTCCGAAAAATCAAAAATCGACCGAAAAAGCCGGTTTTTGTGGACTACAATTTTGGCCCCGAAATGGAATCAAACAAAAATTGAAGGGAGGCATCCTAGACACATATAATGAAGAATGGAATAAGAAAATTGGCAAAAGTAGCATAGGCATAGCCCCAACCATCGGTTTTGTCCATTATTCACATGCTCGAATCCAGCGATAAACCCACCGTAAATCTATCAAAAAGGAGGAATGGCATTGCCACCATATGCTACAATTTTTCTCTAGTATACCCTAGGAGCATGCTCGAGCATTTTCGGATCGTCGTCCGAATAATCAAAAATCGACCGAAAAAGCCTTTTTTGTGGACTATAACCCACGAAAAACCCTCGTTTCGGGCCCGAAATGGAATCGGACGAAAATTGCTAGGAGGCAACCTAGACACATATAATGATGAATGGTACAAGAAAATTGGCAAAAATCACCATAGGCATATCGCAAACCATATAGTTTTGTCCATTATTCACATGCACGAATCCAGCAATAAGCACACTATAACTCCATCAAGAAGAAGGCATGACATTGCCATATGCTACAATAATGATCTAGTATACCCTAGGACTCAAGGAGCATTCTCGGTCACTTTGGAAACATTTCCGAATAATCAAAAATCAACCGAAAAAGCCGAATTTTGTGGACTATAACCCACTAAAAGACCTCGACTCGGCCCCGAAATGGAATAGGACGAAAAATTGGCGGGCGGCAACCTAGACACATAAAATGGTAAAAGGAACAAGAAAATTGACAAAATGTAGCTTAAGCATAACCTAAACAATCGGTTTAGTCCATTATTCACATGCTCGAATCGAGCGATAAACAAACTGTAAATCAATCAAGGAGGAGGAATGGAATTGTCGTATGATAAAATTATGCTTCAGTATACCTAAAGAGCATGCCCAGTCACTTTCGAAATATTTTCCGGAAAACCAAAAATCGACCGAAAAAGTCGGTTTTCGTGGACTATAACCCATGAAAAAACCCCGTTTCGACCCCGAAATTGAATCGGACTAAAATTTGCGTGAGGCATCCTAGACACATATAATGAAGAATGGAAAAAGAAAATATGCAAAATGTATTGTACGCATAGCCAAACCATTAGTTTTGTCCATTATTCACATTCACGAATCGAGTAATAAACATACCGTAAATCTTTCAAGAAGGAGGAATGATATTTCCATATACTACAATTATCCTCTAGTATACCCTAGGAGCATGCTCGGTCACTTTTGTAACATTTTCCGAAAAAACAAAAATCGACCGAAAAAGCCGATTTTGTGGACTATAACCCATGAAAAAACTTCGTTTCAGGCCCGAAAGGGAATCGGACTAAAGTTGGCGTGAGGCATCCTAAACACATATATTGAAGAATGAAACAAGAAAATATGCAAAATGTACCATACACATAGCCCAAACCATTAGTTTTGTCCATTATTCACATTCACGAATGTAGTAATAAATGCACCGTAAATCTTTCAAAAAGAAGGAACGATATTTCCATATGCTACAATTATGCTCTAGTATACCCTAGGAGTATGCTCGGTCATTTTCGTAACATTTAAAAAAAAAAATCGACCGAAAAAGACGGTTTTTGTGGACTATAACCCATGACAAAACCTCGTTTTGTCCCCAAAATGGAATTGGACAAAAATTGAAGTGAGGCATCCTATACACATATAATGAATAAAGGAATAAGAAAATTGGCAAACATTAGCTTAGGCATAGCCCAAACCATCGGTTTTCTCCATTATTCACATGCTCGAATAATTAATACAGCGATAAACCCACCGTAAATCTATTAAAAAGGAGGAATGACATTGTCATATGCTACAATTATGCTCTAGTATACCCTATGAGCATGCTCGGGCACTTTCGAAACATCATAAGAATAATCAAAAATCGACCGAAAAAACCGGTTTTTGTGGACTATAACCCATGAAAAAACCTTGTTTCGGCCCCAAAATGGAATCGGACAAAAATTCGAGGGAGGCATCCTAGACACATATAATGAAGAATGGAACAAGAAAATTGGCCAAAAATAGCCTATGCATAGCTTAAACCATCAGTTTTGTCCATTTTTTACATGCTTGAATCCAGCGATAAATACAATGTAAATCTATCAAGAAGGAGGAATGGCATTGTCATATGCTACAATTATGATTGGTCGATAGCAACAATGAGCACTATTCACTAGGAAATGAGTGATGATTGGTCGATAGCAACAATGAGCACTATTCACTCAGTAAGCCTGTGGAAAATTCCCCAAGTACTCCCTCCTATTTATGTTTGTTAATCAGGTTAGTTAACCTCTCTTTCTTTGCGGAATGATAGGTCATTTTCAACTATTGAAAACCCCAACCAAATGTACTAAAAAAGACAAAAAAAATAAATTGCGGACCAGTTTACTCTCCTTCTTTATAAGCAAAACCAAATCCTACAATTAGGCAGGGTCATTTAATTGTTGTAATTGGCCTATAATCTATTGCAAAATCGCGTAAATGTCTTCCGAACACTGCCATGCTAGCTCATCATGGATGGCTCAATTGGTAAGAGGATCCCCTCTCTATTCTCTTGGTCTTGTGTTCGAACCCAAGCAATGTTGCAATCGTTCCTTATTGTTTCCTTGGCCCTATTTAGGTATTAGTTGACCCAAAGGTACAACTAAGCCTGATTGATTCCTTGGGAGGCTTGAGTTGAACCATAGGTTTTTTTGGGTTCCTCAAAGGCAAGAGTGAGATTTTTCCCCCTTTTGCCTCTTTGGGTCAGCTTGCCGCACTTGAAACAGTGCGTCTTATCCGTTATACGTGGTTTGCAAGCGATTGCGTATACCCAAGGTTTAACTAGTGTGCCCCAAAAGTAGTGGCTGTGGATTCCAGTTATATATATGTAAAAAAAAAATGTCATGCTAGCTAAAGAAGTATATCCAATAACTCACCGCCAAGTGTCCAATCCATGCCCAACTTCCCACTCAACAAACAACTTGTCAAATAAGATGCGCTTGACAAAAACGAGCACTCAATCATGTTCACGACATTAAAACCCAATCACATTCCTCGCCATTGCCAACCCACGACACCCTTCAATGTCCGCAACAACACCCTCCTCCCTATGTTAAAGCTCACTCGCTTCAATATCTGCTATCACCAACCACGACCCAATCCCAGCATCAACTTCCAGATCATAAAGCCGGTGTCCTTGACCGGAACAATATCGCCGGCGATGGCGGAGAAGGCAGAGACGACGCCACCCTCGACGGCGGAGAAAATAGAGACTACGCCACTGCCGACGGTGGCGAAGGAGTTGCCGCCGCCGCCGGAGAAGCCGGAGGCAGGGGATTGTTGTGGGAGCGGGTGTGTGAGATGTGTTTGGGATGTTTATTATGAGGAGCTTGATGCTTATGATAAGATTGTCAAGGATTTTGATTCTCATAAACAATGATCATGTGTTTTTGCGGAGTGTAGTTTTTACTCTTATGAACATTATTTGTATGTATGCCTCATGGTATTTTGATGATTATTATGAGGAAGTGCGGAATTAAATTTGAGTTTGTTCTAATTGCAATACAAATTTAGTTCTTCAAATTGGCCTAATCGGCTTGATTGCTTATGTTTTTTCTTTTCTTTTTGATGGCATAGAATGATAGAAAGAGTATAATAACATGTACAACTACTTTCAAGGACTACGGAGAACTATCGGTTTTTTAATCAAGTTAGGCAACCCTGTGAACTTGGATAGTGTTCTTCTTTGCTTTACATGAAAAACTGGTCATATAAAATGACATTGAAGGAAATACAAGCATTTGTAGTTTTGACTTTTGACACGCCATGTAGATGTTGTTTATAGGAAGGAGAACATAATTACTTTTGATTAGCTAGTCTTGAAAAAGACGGTCTATTTTTAAGAAAAATAGACCAATACATGTTGACTCAATAAAGACTTATAAATGTATAACTCAAATTGGGATTTTAGGAGTTTAAGAAAATTTAGCTTATAAAGAGTTCGTCTACTTTTATAATAAAAATAGATGGTTTTTTCCAATAATGTGTCTATGTCCAACTCTCTAGAAGTGTAAATTGAGTTATAAATTTATAGTCTTTATTGGGCCATCATAGACGGTCTTTTCCAAGACTTTTGGATCATCTTATCATGGCAATTTCAGCTTTCTTGTTGTAGTTTATTTCATTTCAACATTATTAACGAGATTCATTCAACATGACGAGAGGTCAAGCATACTGCCGTTATATACAAGTATACGACGACACAGTAAGGTGGTACATCCCTTATCCTAATTCAATGTTAAACATAGTAGAAAATAGAATAAAAATCTATCATGTGAGTGTAAAGGCCTTATTTGGCAATTTTCTGTTGGCTAAAATTGTCAGCTTATTTCGCCGGCAAGAATAAGTTGGTTGTATTGACCAACTGTTGTTTTGGTTGGCTAAAATGAAAAGTGTTTGGTAAAATTAACTAGAATTAGTTGGCTTTTTAGTTATAAAGCAGGCCTGAAAGCCATTTAAAACTGGCTTAGAACCCGACTTTTAAGCCACTGCAAAAACCATTTACCAACCACTTTAATTGACTTATTTGACCTAATAAAAAGCCATAAACCAATCCAAAAGCTATTTACCAAACTTGGCCATAAACAAAATCTTAGTACGTAGGAGTAGATGCCAAGAGCCCAAGAGTATCCACCAACCACTCAGCCTAATAAAAATGTTTTTTTCACCAACCAACCACTCACCCTTGTAAAAAAAAAAAAAACATGTTTCCAAGTAGTGGTTGAATTGGGCTTTTGGTGTGACTCTTTCAGGCCCTAAAAAACCGGGCTGTAAGCAATTTACAACGTTTTTAACAAAAAGGGTAATCACACCTAAAAACACAAGCATGCGTTGACAGTGTAACACAGGAGAGCGGAGGAAGAGACAGATCAACATTCAATAAGTCACATAAACGAAGAGTTGAATTGCCATGAATTTCCTACAACCAAAGATTGTGGGATTAATAATCACGGCAATGATTTTGGTCGGAAATGGTGAATTTGGGGTGACCACAGTGATGGCAAGAAATTCAGCTCCCGCATTTGTCAACAATGTCATCTACTCCAACCGCATCGCCGTCTTCTCCAAATCCTACTGCCCGTAATTACCCTCTTCCCCTCTCTCTCCTTTTCTGATTGATTTTACCTGTATTAATTACAAATTTTGAGTTTGGGGGATTTGATTGTTAGAAATTTAGGAGGTTTATGAGGGATGACAATTTTGAATAGTGGGGGTTAGGACATGTTTGTTCTATGTGTTTGCGGAGTGGGAGGGGGAGTTTCCGCCGTTGCCAATTGGTTTTAGGATGGACCCTCATTGCGGCTATTGGCCAGACGCTATAGGGGATTTACTGTCCCATTTTGTGTCCAAGTATGAGCGAGGGCGCGACTGAGCTTCCCTCGGAATTGATTTGTGATTTGACGATACGGTGCAAGATTGGACAATGGAAATGAAACTAATATGCTAATTCTAGCTCAGAGCTTGGTAGAGATTGAATTGTAGAGCTCAAATTCAGTAGACCTTCGATTCGGAACAATTAGGAATAATTCAATCTCCTGAGAAGGAACATACTTACAGAGGCTTGAGGTTACTTATCATATTTTTGAGGACCAGAAATTCGGCATATTATTGTCGCGATCAACTCAAAGCTATGTTTTGGAATCCTTATGTTCAAAGGTTTGTTGTGATAGACTTCTATGAAATTCTACGACGATAATTAGAAACTAGTTAGGTTTCATGGATGTATCTTGTGGAAATTGGTAGTCAATTGATTTGCAGTGTTCTTGGGAAAACTCACTTCTGCCATCCCACACATTTCGCGCACCCTCCCCCCCTCCTAATATTTTAGGAACGAAAAACATCTCCTTGTTGTGATGACTGACGTTGATGGTTACCTATGTCCAGATATTCTATGCGAGCTAAGCGTATCTTTAAGGAACTACATGAGCAGCCATTTGTGGTGGAACTAGACCTTCGAGGTATTTGGTGTGACAGTTATTTGTTCATGCTAGTCATAGCTTGCTATTTCCATGTGGTTGAAATTGTTCCTTTTCGTAACTGTATTTTCAGATGATGGATCTCAAATTCAGGATTTTCTTCTTGAGCTAGTTGGTCGACGGACAGTCCCTCAAGTTTTCGTGAATGGCAAACATATAGGAGGATCTGATGGTATGTCATTTTCTTTGTAGAGAATTCTTTTGTACACTAAGTACATGAATTAACTTTCATTTGTCAGGTTTGGTTTTAAATTTCATCATATGTCATGATGTTTCTCTTGGTCTCTATTCAGATCTCCAGAGTGCTGTCACGAGTGGCCTGTTGCACAAGCATCTCTCAAGTAGTTGATCATGCTTAAATGAAGAAGACAACCTAAATTTTGTTTCTTCAAAGCATATCATGTTCTAGAGATGAGTTGATATGTCATGTATGTTGTACGATAGAGTTGTAGCTCATCATGCCTGTTAATGCACTCTTTTGTGCCATCATTTCCTCGACTACAAAAGAAAATGCTTTGAATATTGTTTCATTGTAGTTGAAACACTGTAAATAACTTGCCTTCTACCGTCTTCTCCTGACAAATGAGTTGGATTTGGATCTTATTATGGGTTGGCATTCGCTGGTCATGACTTCATCTACGAAATCCTTTGCAGGTACTAAGCTGCTGTCGATAACCTATCTTAAGATGTTAAGTATAGGCGTCGTCACCACCTATATCTCCATCTTAAATTTTACCAAGTATTTAGAAAAAGATTGGTGGACCATGGTGGTGGTCTGTCTTGGATCTTGTAATAAACGGCAACATAAAAAAGTATTCATTTATTTCTCGTTTTTTTCTTTCACTTATCCCTCGTGTTTTCATAGCATACATAGCCTCATAGGATCACATAGCCAAAAGAGATTTCTCGTGTCACATATTGATATTCTACAGTTTTCACGAACATCCACAAATAGCCATAACTCATAAGCATACACGTAGTACGTACTCCCAAAATCATAGCATACACTACTTAATACATAGAACATGCCCAAGTTACTTTAAAAAAATATGTTGACAACCTTTGTATCATTTCTGGGTTGATTCGGATTTGCCGTCTGCATTAAGTATACAAAATTAAATAATCTAGCCAATATGTAAATTCATTATTACTACTAGATTTTACTTCCATGCAAAACATGGATTCATTTATTATAAGAAAAGTAAATCATCTATTATATATATACGGACTCACCAAGTTTCCCTGGCTTACAAGATCCCTTCTCCGGGCGGGATCCGGTAAGTCAACAATTTTGGTGAGTTAGGGGATTTTGGTGTCACAATATAGACCGTTCGATGCGAAAAAAATAAAAGGCCAAGATCAGATGTAACAAGCGCGTATGTGAGATAGGGGGTAAAGGAGATCAGACAGCCCATCAATGCCAAACAAAAAAAATAAAAGGGTTACTTGTTGTTCTTTTGTCAGCTTGTATTTTCTTTACTATCAGAGTAAGTGACGAACATGGTAATGGATGGAAACACCATGCGACTACATGTGAGTCGTGTAAAGAATCATTAGCATGCTATTTTTGGAATGTGTTTTGCAGGTCGTTATTGTGTACATATGCGATTCTTTTAAACGGGAGTGAAATTGTTGTTGTGGTTACTTCCTTGAAGGCTATTAGCTCAATCGGTAGAGTGATGTGCAATTACACAAGAGATGTGGGTTCAAATCCCACATAGCCTATTGAAATGAATAAATTGCTGGAGTAAGTGTTCTCCACAATTGTGATTACATAATAAATCTCAATTACCATAAACTCAGGATTGAATGATTGATTATATTATTAGTCAGTTAATTTACGCCTTCCAACACTTCATTAAGGTGATGCATTATGGTTTGTCCACTGTCATTGCTCATTACTTGGAGTATATATTACTGCTTATCAGGCATTTTTCTGAGATCTTGCAATAAACAGCTTATTTTATGTGGCTGCAAGCCTGATTGCTATGTCATTGGAACCAAAAAAATTGAAATTTTCAAGACATTACAATTTCTTCTAATTACCTCTAATATTTCCATGGCACTAGCTCACGGTCCAAATGTAGTATTTTAATAAGATCTGAGCTGATTTATAACATGCTATTTCATTTTCTACGTATATCTTCCGCGAGGTTACAACATGAACAAAAAAAGCCAGGTTGAAGGAGTCTCATGCTGCTTGGACGCAGTTCCCCAACCTGGAGAGTGTAATATGAATCTGAATATAATGTTATTATGTCCAGACTCAGGAAGGTGCATATGTTATTGGCCGCCATTCAGATTTCGTTGCACTTAGTATTCCTTCTTGGTCCTTGGAGAAGGTCAAATGAACTTCCCAGTGCATTGATTTCAGCAAGTTCTCAACTTCACCTATTGCACTGGACTCGTCACGGACGATCAATTTACCTCCAGGCCTAACTATTCTGTCAACTTCTGCCATCACAGGAGCTAGCTTGCACCTGCAAGGCAAGTCACGCAGGATGAATCATCTACATTGAAATTATGTCGTACGGTTTCTATTGCTATCTTACCTTTCTCTCAGTCTCGAGAAAAGATGATCGGCATGCAGAAGGTCATAGGTTCGCGGGTATGTGCTGAAAGATTCACACCAATCATGGTAAATCCCAAAGAGGCCTCGTTCATAGATAATGGGAAGTGTGTCTGGCGAATTCACATTGACTACATTAAGGACCCAGATTTTAAGGTTCTTCAATGCTGCTGCAAATCTGAAAGTGAGATTTTACTATTATTTCTCTCATTCCCCAAAATGCAAAGATATACGAAGTTGAAAACATGAACAAAGAAAGCGATATTTACCCTCCATAGACAGCTCTCATGTCCATGACATTCCTCACATTTGACCAACTTATGCCAAGGCCATTAAGGTATGACTTGTTAACAACACTTTGCCAATGCTCGTAGTCTTTTACGAAATCATCTGGAGCTGGTTTTCCATAAATTCCTATCTGAGATTTGTTCAACCAATATGGAGGTGCCTGCAGTCTTCTAGGCCACCTCAGTGGCCATTTGCTTCCTCTAAGTGACTCATCACTTGGCACCCGATGCATGCATGACTGAAGTGGCACATACCTGAATAAAACCATCACCATTGGTCAGAGCTCTCTTCACACAGAAATAAAATTAGCAGTTCCTTTTCTCGCCCTTTCTGGGGAGAAGAGGGGTGTGCGGTTGGGTGAGACAACTACCATGCGGCATTTGGATCATCATCACTCTTACACATCGGCGGTGTGTTCTCCTGTCTTTTGTCATAGCACTCATTGTTGGTAGGTTTGCGGAATATGGCTAGTCCAATCTTATTGGTAACATCTCTGTCTTTCTTCTCAAGCTTCCAGCAAATTGATGCCGTGAGTGCAGACATTGCTGACGAAAGAAAGTACTGTGTCAATTTCCTAAAATACGTCTGAGGGTTGGTTGTTGATCTTCTGTTTCCTAGTTCAAAACTTAAACTTTGAAACCTTACCTTCCCATATCTCCACATCTTCTTGAAGCTTTTGGTACACAGGTGTAGCTGACCAAACAAAAAAGCCCCCAGGTCGTAGAACTCGGTTCAGTTCCAGCAGAAGTCTGCCACCTTTCAAAAGTAAACAATAACTTTTCATTTTGCCATAAATTTACTATGGAACAAATGATCAGAACTGATTACGCAGTTCTGAAAGGGGTTAAAGAGCATATCACTACCTTCTGCGTGCCAAGGAACCCTACAACGAGCACAATGCACAATATCAAATACTCCGCTTGGAAAAGGGAGTCTTTTGGAGCCCATGACAGCAGATATTGCAGGTATGCCTCTCTCAAGGGCAAACTGGACCTGAGCCTCATGTTCATCTTTTGGGGCAAATGACATTGTAAGCACATCTCTGTCAAAAAGATACCCTCCGAAGCTTGCAACACCACATCCAACATCCAGTACAACTCTGGAGCTCTTGCCCCATTTAATTCCCGGAACTATCTGTAGCCAAAATAAGAGGGAGCATCAGTATTTTCACAGAGTGAAATCTTTGCGTGTTTGTGTGCGCATGAGCGACTCATTTTCCATCTGGGAGTCATGGGATTTAGTGTTTGCTAGGTTAGTTATTGTCATAGTTGAAAAGTGGCTCAACTGTGGTTCAGACAAGATAAATGTTCTATTGTTCTTTGTTAAATTGAGCAGAGAACTATAAAATATACATCAGCTTCCTGCTAATTTACATCTTCTACTGGGATCCTCTCTTTAGCTCTCCTTGGCGAGCGTTTTCTTCTCTACTTGCAGACATAAAAGTGAATCACTCACCTTTTCAATGTTATCAATGTAGTGGAGAGCACCATGGATGAATTGAGTTCCACCTCCTGGAAAAGTCAAGAATTCTCCGGTAACTTTCACCCAATTCTGGTGGCCCTTCACTTTAGCTAGTTCTGTGTGCGGCACATTATAAAACCAAATCTGCCAGACTCCGCAAACAGTCATTATTAACTACTATCAAAATGTCAAGTACTTCAATTTAAAGCATCGAAGTCAAATGAATAAGCCAAACCATTGATTCATAATTATGAGTTATACATATGCATTTTCCTCAGTTGCAGAGGTAATACCGGCAAGTGATCTCACCTTGTCCCTGCTTTGCGGCCATGGGATAGATTTCTTGTAGTCTTGAGGAACTGGGACGAGGCAAGTCGGGGGATCCTCCGGGCAGTGTCTCTCCCGATGCTCAAAATGCTTGGTAGTGCGCAGTTTTTTAAGCGCTTTCTCATTGTCCAGACAAGGTATGTAGTCAGCACCGGCTGTCACATTACAGAGCTTCCATGTGTACCCGTATAGACTCTCCACATCTTGCCCCTCGACTTTGTCCTTCCTCCTTTGTTTTTCATTTTGGGACTGAGCTGCTTGAGTCACCCAAGCGCTTTTCGACTCATTTGATTCCTTTGGGATCCCAGAGTTAGGGAGTGTATTTGACACATCGGTCGATGATGTTGTGTCCTGCTTGCCAGCCTCCTTTTCTTGCTGCAGGGGCACTGGCTTATCTTTCTGAATAGTATCAATTTTTTCTGCTTTATTATTTGAGTCTTCATTGCTTTCCTGCTTAGATGGATCTTTCCTGGTTTCATCGCTGAAAGTGATTGGTTTATCAGTCTGCTGTTGCTGTTCCGGTTGCTGTTCTGGTTGCTGTTGTTCCTCAGCTAGCTGCTGTTGGTTATACTTTTGTTGTTCCTCAACTGTCATTGCTTTATCGGTCTGCTGTTGTTCCTCCGTTGTCTGTTGATGGTTATCATCCTTTTGTTTCTCTTCATTACTTTTTGCAATTTGACTTTGCTCGCCATCTCTGCTCGCGTCAGACTGATCTTGCTGTTGAGGTTTGTTGCTGTCCTGATCATTTTCAGATTCCTTTTGTTGGGCATCGCTTTCTTGAATGTTCTGATTCAAGGTAAGTGTACTCTCTTCTGAGACTTGTGTGTGTTGTTCATTTTGCTTCTGATGTTCTTCAGCTGACTCCTTGCCACCCAAACCATGGACATTTTCATCAACCTGAGGTTCATTCTCTTTTGTTTTTCCATCAGTATCATCCTTTTTACCTTCATCTTCTGGTAACCTTTCTGTCCCTTGCTGATAAGAACCTCCCACATTCAAGTCTTTTAAGTCATCCTTCGAATTTACCTCATCGGACTTTTGATCTTCTTGAGGTTCCCGAGAGTCATCACGTCTTATGGCATCATTAGGTAGATCTCCGGGATTGTCTTCAAATGTTCCAGTAGGCTTTTCGGTTGTTTTTGTGGTGGGTTCATCAGGTTTTATAATATCATTTGATTCCTCAGGCCTAATGCTGGTAGAAGTGCGAGCGGCAGATTGAGGGGAGATTAGGCTATCAGAGGTTAGCATCCAGACACCCAAAACACATAGACCGATGAACACCACCGTTGTGATCGTTGACACATATGAACCCGAAGAAGATGATCTCTTGTTATTTCTCATCCTTCCAAACGCCATTAACAGACAAATTGTTATTCAGACATAGGGAAATGGTTACTTTGTGTAGGGATGTGTAGAGGCGAAAATGATTGTTCCGTAATTCCGTACGGAGGCAAACAGGAGTTTTTCTGGTCAGGCAAAGTTAAGTACTTTTCTTGTTTCTTTGAGAAATTGAGAGAGCAGTGAAAGAAGGAAAAGGAAAATGTCTCAAAGATCCAAAAGAGTAGGAAGAGGGAATTAGTTACAACATTCCTTGCATTAAGCTGACTATTGCTGAATACTCTTTCAAGATGACTTGTGTTTAAAAATAACCTGCCAAGCCTTGAAACCAACGGAAAAAAATGAAACACAAAAGAAGACACAAATACTGAAATACTAGCACAAAAGATTCAATGTTTTTTCCACCCAAATATATCGGGCTAATTCATCTATTTTTCCATTATACTCTACAACATCAGCCCGCTCATAACTCACAAGTAAACTACTAATATTTACGTGGATATTCAATCATCAAACTGTTCAAAAACCAAATATATTGCCACAAATAACTTGTACAGATTACCGTACAAATGGACAGGGAAGTAAAGAAGACCATAGTGCAAAATTTTATTTTCATGTAATCAATAGCAAAATTAACAGCTTACGGAGACGAGAAGAAGACTATATAAGTCAACACATCATTACTAACTTTCATAAGCCTATGTGGGATTTCAACCCACACCTTTGCGCATTAGCACAATGCTCTAGCCAACTTGAGCTAATAGGCTATCAAATCCATGAGGACCAACCCAATTCACACTAACAATAGGAACAACAAAATTTAGCTCTTTCATCATAGGAATCGTAAACGGATAACGGTCACCTGCAATGCAACAACATACTCCATAATTCACAATAACACTAGGAACAGCCACATTAAGCTCTTTCATCATAGAAATCGTAAATTGATAAAGGTCACCAGCAACAACAACATAATTTCGAACTTATTGCCTGAATATCACCTCAGACCAGCATCTTCAGTCGCTAAACCCGAGCACCGAGCTTATAAACATTTTCAGAGCAAAGCCATCACCAAACATAAAATGAAACACTTGAATCAACGCAATGAACATCCGAAAAACACAAATTCAGAAACCACTTAATAAACAGAAACAAAGGATGAACTGAGTGACTTGGATCGACAGCAAATACAACATTACATTAGCCACAAGGATCTCTCATTCTCATACCGCAATTGAAATAGGGAACATGCTTATAACTACTCACACAAACCGCCGTCTGGTTTTGATACAAGCAGGTAATGCATAGAATCTAAATTCAGTACTCAGTAGACATGTACAATTCACACAACAAATCACCAAATATACAATAAAAATTCAAAAATCACATATACAAGTCCACCAAACTGAGCTACCAATTCCAGCTAAAACATACAGGAGAAAAGAAAATTAAAGCTGTCTCATGAGAACATGGAGTCTAATGGCAATCACAAATTATTACAAGAGACCGTCTAATTTTAACTTAAAATTGGACTCAGCCGCAAACTGAGTGAAAGTGGTTAGTTCCTATTAACACATTAACTTAAAATGAACACTTTCAACTTGAAATTAGACGGTCTCACACAAGGCTTTCCAAATCGCAATAGCGGGGTCATAAGTCGTAATCAACCAACAGTCTTTAACTAAGTCATAGCATAATTACCAAAAAAAAAAAATTAAAAAACTTTCCAAATTAAATTACCATATATTAATAACACATAAACATCATTAAAAAAACCATAAAAAAAACTCCTTTATAAAAAGGAAAAACTTTAACATGCATAACCCATTTTCCCCACTATTAATTTCAACCCAAAAAAAATTGCAAAAAACACAAAAAAAAAGAAAACTTTTAAATTTAATTTTGGGGGATAAAGTGGAACCTTCAGAAAAGAATCATCACAAGGTTCGGGAGGGGAGCAAC